>APFE031153194.1:0-28019 GCA_000404065.3 Pinus taeda | reverse complement strand
GTGAAATATATAAAGTATAAATAATAATTATAAATTAAGATTCATTTAACTATTTAAATTAAAATATTACTTTAAAGGAAAATGGAAAATGTGTGTGTATATATATATTATGGTTTTAATAAAATTAAAAATTAAACAACCCGATAGGGATGGACGAGCTTGGAAATAATAAAATAGTAAGGAGCAGAGTAGACCCTCCCACATGAATATCAGGCGACACATGTGGTGTGCCAAGGACAAGTGGTGCTTGGGCCTAGGAAGGTTTGAGATGCATAACAATCGATTTATAAGTAGGTTGGTAGGCTGGCTCCTGCATTGGTAACTTAGGTTAGGGGAGCTTACGAGGGTGGTAAGGGTGACGAGTATGCATACGCTGCCAACCTGTGCATGCTCATCAAATTAGTGATTTCTAAGTCCAAGACGATCGTAGGCTGGCAGGGTTTATGTTGCGGTTTGATTGGT
This sequence comes from Pinus taeda, assembly GCA_000404065.3. NCBI lineage: Eukaryota > Viridiplantae > Streptophyta > Pinopsida > Pinales > Pinaceae > Pinus > Pinus taeda. The sequence goes on along the minus strand of APFE031153194.1, from coordinate 27,557 downwards.
GAATTAACTTGTAGGGTGTGGCATCCTAAAGCGACGACTTGTCAGGAATCACCTTGTTGCTGGCTAGGACTGGATTGGAAGGGCGTTGTTATGCATTGGCTTGTCGATTGAATCATATTGGATTGGGGTTCTCTAGAGCCCACCTGGTAAGTATTCTAGTCTTGTTTTTTGGACTACAAAGTGTTTCATTTGCAGGAAGCTTGGGTGTGGTGTATTTTCGTTTTATCAGTGCACTTTCACTCTTGTGCCTCGCTGAATTACACTGGGTTTTTTCTGTTTTTAGTGGTAATTGTTGTGTGTTTTCACCCCTTGTTACTCTTGGCCTTAGGGTGGGAATTTAGATTTTTGGGTTCTTTGATTCCGTTTCTAGGTGGTCATCCCCTCTATCACTCAGGGAAATGTAGACAAAGTCTTTGGGTTTCTGAGGGGTGTATATTTAACCTTGGTAGTAAATTGTGTGGTATTTGGGGGCATACACATTGTCAAATTTAGACGTTGGTCAACAATGTCGATTTTCTGCACCTGGGTGAAAAATAGAAGTTGGTCTTGGTGGCCTGGTGCAACTGGGGTGATGCTTTGGTAACTGGGCGAGCTAGGCGGGGGTTGGGACCTTGTGGCTAGCCAATAGGTCGAGGAAGACATGTGAAGGAAATGGAAGGTGACATGGTTGTGACGACGACATTTGAGGGCAAATTGGCTTACGAGGTGTGGATGTTCCACCATCTTTGGATCCTCTGGACTTACAACTGTGTAATGTTACGTCACAATGACCATAACAAAGTGATTTCTTTTATGAATGATCCCCTACATAATTAGTGGGATATCCTTGATCGACTCGCTTCTCTTCGGCAGGGTCAAAGGCGAACAAATGAGTGGCTTGCACAGATTGAAGGTCATCTTGCTCATCGGGAATTCTATTTTCATGGTGACCCCAGACCCTTGCAGATACCTGGTGTTAGAATAGCACCGGCAATCCCTCATGATCCTTGATGGTGGTGGGTTGTATTCTCATACTCAATGCGTTGTGGGTTCTTAATTGGTCTTGTTTTTGGATACTATGTAAAATTTGACTTTTTGCTCTTAGTTTTTGTGTTTTCCTTTTGACCAACAAATCCGGTAGGAGTGAGGTAGGGGGATCAGTGATCTTCATGAAAACTTGTTGTAATTTTTTAATGAATTAATAGAAACTTGTTGACTGACAAAAAAATAAAAAATAAAAATGAAATATTTAAATTAAAAATTCAAATATATAAATATAATATTATTATTAAAATTGGCTAGATCCATATTAAATCAGGAATTATTAAGTGCAAGAGAATCAAATCTTCAAGGTGCAATTTTTTTTTAGATTGAAACAATTTTATTTATTATTTATTTATTTAATTTATATTTATATTATTTATTTTTATCTTTATTAATTTATTATTTATTTATTAATATTTATTTATTTATATTTATTTTTATTTATTATTTATTATTATTTATATTATAATATATATATATTTATTATTTTTATTTTATTTATTTTTATTTATTTATTTATTTTATATTTTATTTATTTATTATTTATTTTTTTTTTATTTTTTTTTTTTTTTTTTTTTATTTTTTTTTTTCGCATTGACAAGTTTTCATAAAAAAAAGTTTGCATCTTAGAGATTTAATCGCTCTAAATCTTGGTAGATTCTAAGTCCTATTTACCTATCACAAAATTTTTTATGAATTTATTTATATAATTTTAAATAAATGAGAAATGTTAAATAGTATAAATTGAAATTATTTATTAGATTTAAATAAATGATATTAAGCATGCTAAATATTATATTATTAATTAAATGCTATATATAAAATTTATTTTTATAAGACTATATATATATATATATTAATATATTATATATATAAATATATATATATATATATAACATTTTTTTAAAACAATTTTTATTTATATGTTTTAGATTGATTAAAGTTAACGAGTTTGTTTTTTGGATTGATGACATTATTAATATTTGGTCTACATTTTGAACCATCTAATGTGGTTCATCCTCAATATAAAGGTGAAAAAATCAATCTCTCCAAATGTTTAACTAGCAAGATGCATATGGTTCCAGAGTTAGCCATTATGAATTCACTATTAAGAATTCTCCGTTAGGGAATTAGTTGTTGAATTAATTATCTTTTAACTTCTTTGTTTTAGAAATATTAAATGAAATTAAAATATATAACTATAGACTAAGTAATATATATATATATATATATATATATTATATATATATATATATATATATATATTTTTTTTTTCCAAAGGAAAAATCGTAATCTTTCATTAATATGGTGAAAAATTACATGTAGTAAATGCTGTTCAGCATATGCGGATTTCCTTCATAACTTAAAAGTCTATGGTCCTTCCTGTACATGTCTATTTCATAAACAAAAAATCATCATGCAGGATGATGCTATATCAAACTGTCAAAAATAAACATCACGCAGGATGTATGTATAAAATTGAAATATATACTTGCATCTCGCAGGATGCTGCTCATACTATTTGTCTACTTATATACATGGCAAAATCAATGGCCGTCCACCCGAGGGTATACTTGGTCTATGTAGGGCCTGTGGTAGTATTGATACTGTGAGTTGCCCCTTGGTTTGTTGATTATCCACTGTCCTCCTGGAATGTGCGTGGCTTCCTTGGATAATTCGTCGGCACAGTGATTGTGCTCCCTGTAAATATGACGAACAATGATGCTGTTAAAATGTGCTTTGAGGTGCATAACTTCATCCAATATATTTAAAAGTGTGTGTGCATGGCATCTAGATTTCAGATTGATCCAATTTATGATAATGTTTGAATCCCCAAAAATCTGTAAATCTCTGCAGTCATGATTTAGTGCAAAATGCATAAGGTGTCTGATGGTTATGAGTTCAGCGAAATTGTTCGTTCCCATGCCTAAACCCATCTTCACTTTGAAATAATGATTCTCTGATAAATATAGGATGAACCCCCCGCCACATTTATGTTGCTGTGCAGCACCGTCGAAAAAGGCCCATGGTATAGAATGGTCTATGGGATCCGGGGCGGCAGGTCTGTGGGTGCGAGGAGGGGTAATTTTCGGCAGTTCATGGTATGCTGCGATAATTTTAGCGGTGATAGATTGCCAGCGAATCGAGCCATTTTCGAAAATCATTTTGTTCCTCGCCAACCAAATTGCCCAGCTAATGATAAAGGGAAGGCACGCACGATTTGTTCTGGAATGAGCATGATACCAGTTCTCCCATGCTACAATGATGATTTCATTCTCCCAGTTATTTACAATACTGAGCTCTTCAGTCACCATCTTCCATATCTGTTTAGTTATTCCACATGCAAGAAATAGATGAATGGTCGATTCTGACTGCTGCTTACAGAGAATGCACCAAGTGGGGCCATGCACAGATCTGCGCATGAGCGCTTCCCCAGTGGGGACCTTATTCCGGAGTAAGCACCAGAAAAAGAGTTTAGTTATGGGAGGGGTCTTTAATTGCCAGATGATCTTCCACCAGCTCTGCACTATTTCCGGCTCTTTGTACCTAATCAAACACAGGTACCCTTCCTTGGGGGTATAAACTCGAGATTTTGCCTTATCCCACATGAGCTCGTCTGGTCCGTCTTTAATGCGAATATGAGACTCACTTAATGAATTAGTGTAATCTTCCCAATTTTGATGCCATTCCGGAGGCAGATTTAGCTGCGCTGCTGATTTCCATGCCTGTGTAAATATGGAAGAGTTCTCCTGATCCGCTATGTGGGCTATAACTCTAGTATTCTGTTGCTCAAGTATTTGAACGAGCTCTGGTGGGAGATAACACCTTCCGCCACCTCCTGTCCAAGGATCCATTCCGATACGCGCCCTGGATCCATCATTTATTCTCCAGGTTAGATCGCTGCGAATGAGAGGTAGCGAGTACAATAAAGCTTTCCATACTGATGATATACCTGTTCTGTTCCAACCAGGTAATCAGATCCAATCCATGAGTTGAAGTGGCCATATGTACTTGTGGTATGAGATTGTTGTCCAAAGATTTTGCTTCGTAAGCAAAGTCCATCCCAATTTCGCAGCCAGAGTGTGTGCAAAGTGAGTGAGGTCCTTAAGGCCCCAACCTCCCCACTTTTTTGGCAGAGAGATGTTATCCCAACTAATCCAAGCAAATACTCTTTTGTCTTGTTTCCCATTCTAGAGATATCTACAACATATTTGCCTTAGACGGGCAAGAATACCTCTGGGTATTGAGGCTAAGGCCATCCAGAAAACAGGTGTGGCCTCCAAAACTGATTTAATGAGAACTAACCTCCCCGCTCTTGAAAGAAAACGATGGCTCCAGTGCGAGATCCGATTTTCTAATTTTGTGATCGGCCAAGTCTAATCCGCAATCTTGTGACCTGTCAGTTTGATCCAATAACCCAAACATTTGAACCCTTGATCCAATGGTCAAGGATTATACGGGAAACGCTGCAAAGCTAGTTCATATTCCTGAGCTGATGTGAAGACCAAGGAAATAGTTGATTTTGAATGGTTGGCCATCATGCCTGTTGCCTTGAAGAAAGAGGCAAGAATCTTGTCAAAAGTAGTCAAATCCCGAACACTCCCATCCAAAAATATGATGACATCATCTACAAATAGTAGGTGTGTTAAGAAACACTAATCAGTGATCTTCAATCTTGATAATCTGCCATTCTAATTTTCATGATAGATGAGTCTGCTCAGCCCTTCCATTACAAGAAGGAAAAGAAGCGGAGAGAGAGGGCATCCCTGTCGGAGACCTCTTTCAGCGTGGAAAAAGGGGAGGCGGAGCCATTAATGAGCAGACTGTGAGTGAGAGATGATATACATGCCATTATCCAGTTTGTGAAGGGCAGAGGAAAGCCCAGATGGATAAGCATCATTTTGATATAAGTCCAATCCACCCGATCAAAAGCCTTCGCTAAGTCAATCTTGAGAATGATACCTTTTAGACGACGAGCTCGGATAGAATGTATGGCCTCTTGAGCAGTACCAATCGCCTCATGAATTTGGCGGCCTTCAAGAAAAGAAAATTGTTCAGGGAGTATGTGCTGAGAAAGAATAGGTCTGATACGATTGGCAATGATTTTTGAAATAATCTTATAGAGGCAATTGCAGAGAGATATGGGACGGAACTCACTAAAAGAGCCAGGGGAATCATTCTTAGGAATAAGGGCTATGAATGTGGTATTAATAGAATTGTACATTATTCTAGCTGAGTGGCATTCCTCCATGACCTGAAGGAGATCCGAGGCCATTATGTCAAAGAAAGCCAAATAAAATTCAATGGTCCACCCGTCTGGTCCCGGGCTTTTATCCTTCTTGAACCACTTCAAAACCCCCTCCAGTTCCTCCATGGTAACTGGCGCGATTAATTCATTTGCTTCTTCTTCACCTACAAACCAGGGAAAGAGTCCAGCTACATGAATAATATATGCTAGATTGGCATCTTGGGGAACTTTGAATAAATTCTGAAAATGTGATGTGCCCAGTCTGGAGAGTTTTTGGAAATTGTCTGCCGATTCTCCATTGGGGAGGGGCAGCTTCCAGATCATATTGGTGACCTTCCTTCCTCTGGCATAATTCTAGAAAAATCTGGTATTGTCATCTCATGCCTTCAACCATACGCCCCTGCTCTTCAACCTCCATGCTTCCTCCCTTTCCTTAAGGATCTTGTCTTTCTGCACCTCAAGCTCTATCACTCTGTTTTTTCCTTCAGTCGAGGAAAATCCAAGATTCCTCTCATCCATCAGGGTATCCAGTACTGATTCTATGTCCAGAATCTTCCGATCGTCCTTGTCCTTCTTCTCCTTGGCCCAAGTCACGGTTATTTGTTTGAACTTTGTAAGATTATGACAGAAACCCTCTGCTGCTATCCTGTGATTTGTTATAGGATGGGACACCTAGTAGTCTTTGATCAGCGTAATATATTCTTCATCTTGAACCCAGATATGATTGAATTTAAATGGAGCCCTTGGCTTGGCTTCAGGTCCCATAATTTCCATATATATAGAGGAGTGGTCGGTTTTACCCCCTGCCCCTACCCATTGTCTGTATCTGGACAGTCTCTGGAGAAGGGGGATCTTGATCATGAATCTGTCAAGTCTCCTAGCCAAGGCAGCCTCCCCTATCCTCTGGTTCCTCCAAGTAGGCATCAACTTGTTCATGGGAATATCAGCCAAATGATGCTATTCTAGAATGTCTTTAAAGAAATTGGACAAGGGGTCTATCTGTGCGAGCGATCCCCAAGATTCCTCAAATCCCATAGAGAAGTTGAGATCACCCCCGATGATTAGCTGATCTATAGATGTCAAGTTTGAACTAAGAAAATGCTGCGAGAATTCCTCCCTCCTCTGGCAAGGGCCATATACATTGATGATCCTCAAGGTCTCCCCTAACTCCGCCGAGAAAAAATCCATGCCTATGTATCCTGCTCCCCCCCAGGTGGCAGATACATTTATTGTCCGCGGATTGTATCCGATGGCCAACCCTCCAGCCCTACCAACGGCATCCAGTGCATGGTGATGCCATCCCGGTCGCAGGCCAGCGAGGGTGTTCTCAATGGCTTCAGCACTGCCCAAGGTCTCTTGCAACATAAGGATATCAATAGGTTCTGTTTCAATCAACCTTCACATGGCTAGTTTCTTGGAGGTACTAGCCAGACCTCTGCAGTTAAAGGAAAGGCACTTCATGGAGGAACCCCTTCTGGGGCTTTCAGTGCTCTAAGGACCCCTTCCATGGTGGATTTTTTGCCAGATACTACCTTAGCTCCAAATTTCTGAATAGCTTTGGAAAGATTAGATTTGCAACCCCGGGTTGAAAGAGCAGGGGGTCCAGGGTAGACCACCCCTAGCCCAGATAGAGAGTCGGAACCCAGTGAGGGCCTTGACCTCAGGTTGTAAGGGTGAGGCAGAATCTGGCTGGACGAGGCCTCTACCTCTGAAGGAAGTGAAGAGGAATGGACCGAAGGAGAGGATGGTGCAAAGATGGGCGCGGGGGGGGGGGGTGGGGGGTGGGGGGGGGGGGTGCAATGGAACAAGTAACTAGAGAAACATAAGCTACCGAAGGAGCATCAACGAAATTAGATAATGAAGGAGATATCAAAGGGGAAGAAGAAGATGTACCCGATTTCCGCGCTACCTCCAGAGCTGTTGCAGCCCTAACCCGGGTCAAAGGTGGCGAGGGCATCCTGATTGCTTCTCCAGCCTCCTTCGACGTCCCTCCCACGATGTGGTTCTTGGGAGCTGACGATTTTGTTCGCGAAGCCGAAACAGGGGCTTGTGGAGCCGAAACTGGAGCATTTCCTTTAAGAGATGAGGGCGAGCCTGGGGAGTCCGATGTTTTCGAGAGCAGAGGGCATTCTTTGAATACATGCCCTACCTTATGACACCTTCTACAACAAAACAATACCCCCTCATAATCCAACATCTGGATCCTGGTGTAATGCCTCCACTTCAGGGTGATATTTTCTTCCAAGCCCTCCCTTGTGTCCAAATGCCCCAGAATTCTTGCCAGTGCCCTGTTCTTTGACTGTACATAAGTCTTATCATATTCCAAATATGTTCCAAGGGCATTACCAATCCTGATGAACACCGCTTCAGACCAAAATTGTAGAGGAAGACCGGGTAATCGTACCCAAATAGGTCCCGCCCAATTTGCTCCCGCTCCGGGTCGAATATGGTGACCAACGCTTGAGGAGAACCGGGGCCATCTCAATGTGCCAGTATTTGGCCAGGATTAGGTCGGTGTATTCAGCTTTTGAAAAATTCAAGGAAAACCAACCACGCGCCAAGCTCTGAACCTCCGACAGCTCTTATGAAATGCCACCCCGTATCTCCTGTACCCAATTCGTGAGCCTGGTAGCTGAGTAAGCCCTCCCTCTCACATGCCCAACGAGTACTCTGTTGGTCTTTTCCACCACCTCACCCATAGGAATATCTTTGCCAAAGGTGATGGTGAGATCCTTTGTGGATTTCTTCACGCACTTAATCTTCCGCTTTCCGGTTCTCGGCACTGATGGGTGCTCCGCTAATGGATCTGACCCTGAATCCTTCAGATGTGTCACCGATTTAGGGTTGATAACAGGGGAGTCAAAACACCCCAAAGGGAGGAAGTTAGGGTTTGACAATTCCTGATGAGGCGATCTTTAGGGAGGCACGGGGTTGAAAGAGGGGAGCGGATCGAAATTAGGGGAGGGTGGCGTGATAACAGAGAGAAGATTGAGCATGCCAGGGGATAGAGGGGGGATGTCAAGACCCGGGGACTCCAGGGAAAGAGAACCGAAATGCAATGGCGACGCAGAGGATCCAGGGAGCACAGCGACTGGTGAGTGAGCCGGTTGAGGAGGTGCTGATTCAATAGCACTAGGGTATACACCGCGGCCACAGAAAATGGACTGAACTTCATACGGGTCCTGGGAATAGTCGATCGTTTATTCTTCATACTCCATATCTTCCGTTGACCTAACCCACCTTCGAAACCGCCAGGACAGGATTTAGTCGCCCGAGAAAGGTGGGACGGATGTCGACCGGTCGAATAAACAGGGTGACCATGATCACATTAACCCAGATTAACTGCAAATTAAGAGCAAATTAATTCAGAACTGTTTCTGGGCCAGTGCAGGAAGACGTGTTCGCCACCTGCGCGCCTGCGGCCACATCAGAGCCATTCCCTTATACTTTTCTCCATCATCCCAGATACTGCTTTATTAAAAAAATTATAGAAAAGAATACACTCTGCCCTATAGACTAAGCAATATATGTTTATATAAAAAAGATTTAATAATAAGTATAATATTTTCGAGCAATTAGTTCTAGAAATAAGATTAATATTATTCAACAATTGGTTATTATTATAATAAAGCAATGGAGAATATTTTTAAAAAATAAATAATAAATGAAATAAAAAGATAAACTAAAATATAAATAAAATATAATAAAGAATAAAATAAATAAGTGAGTAATAAAAATAAAAATTAAAAAAAAATAAATATAAAATAAATAAAAATACTAAATAACTACAAATTAATAAAAATAAAATCAATCAGGAAGAGAGGGCAGGGATCCAACTCCTACTTAATTTCCACCCGTCGTCCCTATTAAGATTAATTGCATGCTTCTCGATCTCAATGGCCTCTCCTAGCTTCCTATGATGGAAGTGATCAACCTTTGCGATGACCCAAGAATCCTCAATGTAGACATGGTGTCTAGATTTCACCACATGTTCAGCTTGAGCTAAGGAACGGGAATGATTGTGCTTAATTTTTGCTGCATGCTCTTGGATTCTTTGGTTCCTCAACATCCAAAGAATCCAAGATGTTAAATTCTTGTGATAATGCTGAGAAACGCTGATTTGTGTGTAAATGTGTAATGCTAACCTCTATGTAGTTGAAGAGGAATGGTTAATTCCTATAATTTGATGTGTTAATTTTTATTTATGCTCATCAATATTGAAAAGTATATGCTGGCCACAGAGCTGATGAACTGCTTAGATTAATATCAAGGGTTGTAGTTTTTCTTGTAAGAAAATGTGTTGTCAATTCCATGTATTGTTCCCTAAGGAATGGTGAAATTATTGTACATGTTTTTGATGAAGCTCATCAATGGGTAAATTATATGGACCTTAATACAACTCTCCAGCTTACTAAAATCAACCTTTCTCATAATTCTTTACATGTTTTGTTATATTTTACTTAATGAGAAGGGTAAAGATGAGATGTCATGTCTAGTGGTCTAATGTGCATTGATTGCAGGTTTTGGAGCAAATTTTGGCTAATTAAAGTGCAGGAACTCAAAGGAGACAAGTAAGAGGGATTTTAGGAGATGGGATCTCCCTCCTTAACTCCCCACTCACTCGAAGATTCCTCCATCGAATCTCATCAACTCGGAGTTGCAAGTAGCCAAGCCATTAAGATCATTGGCAGCCAAGCCAGTGATAGTTGAAGACCAGTTGATCTTGAGATTGGGAGCCAAGCCTCCCTAAATTTAAGGAAGTTTTTGGTAACTTCAGTTGTATAAATAAGAAGGCCTAAAGCCTCATTAGGATTCATATTTTTGTTCATTGTAGCCAAGAAGCATTTCTGAGTTGGAACATTGTGACTAATCACTCTTGTGTATTTTTGATATTTTAATGAAAATGAGAAGCATTCCCTTGATCTAGCACTGAGTTGACTTAGAGGGATAAAGCTCTTGGGTTAGGGCCCAACCCTAGCAACAGAGGTTCCTCTTTTTGTAGATGTATGCTTAGATTGCATTCATAGTTAGTTGTTGAACTGATTTTGGTGTTGTTAGTTTGCAAGTATTGGTATGATTAATTAGTTTGCTTCCATTTGTGGATAGTTAGAATAATGTTATCATAGTGACAAAATATATTTTAGAAAAGCTGGTGATAGTGATTTTCACCTCATCTCTCTCTCTTTTGGGATCATGACTTGAGGGACACTTTCATACAGCCCAAAAACAAAATTCTTAATTTGCTACATAATCTAGGGTTTCTTGATGAGTAGGTCATTATATTTAAGTTTCTTAGGATAAGTTGCAATTGTCATTTCTGATCTCTTAGGTCTTGTATTGATTTCAAAGCACTTCCATTCACGCACTTAGCCATTAGATGGTAATAGCTCTGTTTTATTCCATTTAATAAATCTTTCCTATGCATAGATGAATTTGTGTATATATGCAAACACGAATGTGTGTTGTTGTAGGAGCTTCTAAATTGCAGGGAGATCTCATCTCATTTTCCTCATCTAAGCCTTATCCACCCATCACCAAAATCCACTAAAATTTCAATTTGAATTCTTGTTTTATAAGTGAAAATCGCCATTTCCATTGAGCAAATCCAACCATATTGAAGCACTTGATTGAGCTTTGAATAGTGTTCAGCCCCTCCATGCCTTATTCTCCATCATCTACCTCTCCCAATCTTCATTCCACCTTCTAAACCACTTCCTAAGCTTTCGTCCTGTTCCTATAGTAAAACAGGGGATCCGGTAGTAAAACAGGGAATCCTGTAGGAGAACTAGGACATCCTGTAGTTTTCCTGTAGAAAATCCTGTAGCAGCCTGTTTTGAGCCCAAATTTAGCAAAATCATCACTGAAGCTGAGATTAGGCCTCTACTTGACACCAGTCTAACCCTCTTCCTCCATACATATCTACCCTGCCAAAGAACAAGTGAAGATTAGCATTTACATTCATAAAACACAAAGATAAAGAAAAATAGTTATTTTATTTCTTAATTAGCACATGCATGCAACAATTAATATTCCCTAGATCAGATTCCATGCTCAGTAGTTTGAATCATCACATGTGATAAATAGGGGTAAGCTAGGTTTCTTTTGCAAGAAAAATATGTCAATGAGTAGATAGAGGATTTCATGTTACTTTACAAGTATTTTCCAATTCAGTGTTTCATTCTTTAAAATAGGCATCATTTCTTTTCTTTCATTTAGGATAATTTTCCCTTCTCCAATTGGTAGTCAGACTTCTTCTAGTCAATATAAGACTGGTTTGAGAAACCTTAGTGGTCTATTTCCCTAGCCGAGTAGTGACAAGAGTAGACCATTACATCTATTTGTGTATACAACACTGTCACCTGCAAGTTTGTACGAACCCCGGGTTGCTGAAGTAAAGTTGGTAGCCCCAGGAGTTGTAGCATTCTTTCTACAATACTGGTGCTCATCACTTTTGGAAGATATCAATACTGGATTGGATTGAAACTTAGTCCACCATTGATTTTGGGTATATGTTAGAATGGATAAATGATGAAGAAGAAAGAAAGCAGTGGGAGGAGATAGAAAAGCATGCATGGTTTTATCCACAAGAGGAGGATACTACAACAAAATCCTGGAATGTCGGGGAGGCCACCAAAGCAATGAAAGATATGGACATAGATTGAGTTGCTCAGAGGATGAGAAACAATTTCAGTATGGGGGTGATGGTGAGTCTCATCAATGGGTAAATTATATGGACCTTAATACAACCCTCCAACTTAGTAAAATCAAATTTCCTCATAATTCTTTACATGTTTTGTTATATTTTGCTTAATGAGAAGGGTAAAGATGAGATGTCATGTCTAGTGGTCTAATGTGCATTGATTATAGGTTTTGGAGCAAATTTTGGCTAACTAAAGCGCAGGAACTCGAAGGAGACAAGCAAGAGGGATTTTAGGAGATGGGATCTCCCTTCTTAACTCCTCACTCACTCGAAGATTCCTACATCGAATCTCATCAGCTCGGAGTTGCAAGCAGCCAAGCCATTAAGATCATTGGCATCCAAGCTAGTGATAGTTGAAGACCAGTTGATCTCGAGATTTGGATCCAGGCCTCCCTAAATTTAAGGAAGTTGTTGGTAACTTCAGTTGTATAAATAAGAAGGCCTAGAGCCTCATTAGGATTCTGATTTTTGTTCATTGTAGCCAAGAAGCATTTTCGAGTTGGAACATTGTGACTGATCACTCTTGTGTATTTTTAATATTTTAATGAAAATGAGAAGCATTCCCTTGATCCAACACTGAGTTGAATCAGAGGGCTGAAGCTCTTGGGTTAGGGCCCAACCCTAGTAGCATAGGTTTCTCTCTTTGTAGATGTATGCTTAGATTACAGTCATAGTTAGTTACTGAACTGATTTCGGTGTTGTTAGTTTGCAAGTATTGGTATGATTAATTAGTTTGCTTCCATTTGTGGATAGTTAGAACAATGGTATCATAGTGACAGAAGATATTTCAGAAAAGATGGTGATAGTGCTTTTCACCTCATCTCTCTCTCTTTTGGGATCATGACTTGAGGGACATTTTCATACAACCCAAAAACAAAATTCTTGGTTTGTTGTATAATCTAGGGTTTATTGATGAGTAGGTAATTATCTTTAAGTTTCTTAGGATAAGTTGCAATTGTCATTTATGATCTCTTGGGTCTTGTGTTGATTTGAAAGCACTTCCATTCATGCACTTAGCCATTAGATGGTAATATCTCTGTTTTCTTCCATTTAATAAAATTTTCCTATGTATAGATGAATTTATGTATAGATGCAGACAAGAATGTGTGTTGTTGCATGAGCTTCTACATTTCTGGGAGACCTAATCTCATTTTCCTCATCCAAGTCTTATCCACCCTGTCAGGTTAATTTACTAAGTAAAGTAACACAAGTGTTTTACTTGTCAATCTGGGTTTGTAGACTTGGAAGCACGTCCAAAGTATATGGATTCCAGGTAAAGTCAATTTCGGAAGGCAAGGCTCAAAGGTTAATGGAAATGCATATTACAAATAAGTTTTGAGTTTAAAGAAACTAAAAAGTCTCTGATTCAAGATGCAGTAAGCGAAGGAAGAGGCTCCTAACTTAGGAAGTCCTGGTTGTCCTTCCCCACAACACTGTCCTCAAGAAGAGAAACTAAAGAGCAACAGTTTGTGATGTGTAGAAAACAAGAGAGGAGGTTCCTAACTTAGGAGGTCCTACTTGTCCTTCCTCACATTTTTACTCCAACAACATTACCATTACATCAAATCATAAACTGGAATTGAAGAAACAATTCAAGAAATTCAAAAGGATGATTTTTAGTTGTGATTCATAATTTGATAGAAAGAGAATTTAACTTGGATCCTTGGTCGTCATTTCGTATGCAAATTAGATTCTAAACCAAAATCATCCAAAAATCATATAGAAATCATAACACATCTAAGTAACTGAATCATAAAACCAAAAAAAGAAATACTAAATCAAAACTATGCTAATTTATACAAAATTTAACCAAAGTGTACTTAGCTTGGTATGGGGGCCCTCCAAACTTTCCTTGTACACCTGAAGAACTCTTCAGCTACAACTATCTTAATAAAGCATCCACATCATGAACAACAAATAGAACAGTAGAAATGATTCTTCAAATTATCTCAAAAGTCTCCAATAATCTTAATACAAAATTACACACCTTTGGATGGTCCATAAACTCTATTTAAATAAGCAAATCATAAACAAACTTTGCTATAATGGCTCTAACAGCCTTATTGTTGGCTTGTTGGGGCCTGACCCAGGTTTGGAGTTAATTAGCCAAACAAATCCCTGTACTACTGGCCCTTTCTGTAACAGTCAGTGAAGCACGGACTGAGGTCCCACCAGAAGTAGTATGGGAGGGTGCTAGAACCAGGTTTCCACACCCTTGAGATGTTTGAGAGGTTCGACTGGTCCCACTGTTTTCCCCTCCGTGCAGGTCACTTTGCGCACTTCCCTGTCCCTCACGACCGGCTACACTGCCTTCGTGCAGCCCTAACCAGGGGCTGCGGAGCTTCCACACTGCTAGAGCTGTGCTCTACGCTATTACCCGAGATCTTACTTATCTTTCTATACCAGTTGATTACCTTCGCTTACTTGGATGTCTTAATTTATAATTAGTTATACAAAACATACATATGAGTTCGTGCAATAATTAAACAATATACTTGCAAATTATACTCGAGCATATATATTAAAACATGAAAAGATCCACATAAATTTGGTAAACTTCTCTTTATTGATTCTTTCAACAGTTATAGACTCAACCTACCCCGCGCACTCAGCTGCAGGGCCTTCCCCTACTCTACAACCCAAAGACACCCCTCACATTGTTTCTCAATCGCTTAGACTTCTCATGCTCCTATCCCACTTTCTATTCCTCTTTTTTTCTTTTTCTACACTTAGAGCCTCGTTCTATTTATACAATCCCATGGTCTCCGGACCATTGGTAGGTCTATTAAGCTGACATTACATTACAAAAACGAGGGCAGACAACCCTGTGACTCTATCATAATTTCGTGCTCTGCGCCCATAATTTGTGGAGCTTTTACAACATACTTGGTCAAAACTTGGGCTTTAAGCCCAAAAACATGTCTTGGGGGCATTCCATGCCCAATAGGCCCCCAAAAAAAACATCGTGACTCGCCCTCAAGTCACTTTGTCGGCACGAAGATCTTCGCGCGGAGTCCCTCCTACCCTGCTCGAACTGCTGCAAGGTCAGAAACGCACTGAGTTGCTGCTTATTGGATCTATTGCATGTGTTGTTCCGAGACTGCGGTGTCGAAAGTGCTTCTCTGCATCTATGCCTATATCCCCTGCATGTGTGCGAGCTTGCCTTCAATTTTTGCTGTGATGGCAAAGGCCTTGTCGATCCAAGGCTGAACACGTGCCTTCAGAATTGCTTCCTTGTGTCATGCCACGTCCACCTGTTCTTTTAGTGCTTTGGCCTGTTGCATTCACACGAGCTTTTGAGTGAGGGCCACCATTTGTGCAGTTCCTTTGACGTTGTCATATTGCTATTGGAGTTCTCGCACCTCCGTTTTTAAGCGCTAGATGTTGGGGTCCTCCTATAGATTTGTGAGGACCTCAAATGATTCTTCCAACATGCTGGTGCAGTCTCGCACTGCACTGCCAATCTCGTCCAGTCCCGCTGTAATAGTGCTAATGTGCTGTTCTCTGACTTCCGGAGGGGTGGACAGTTGCGCCTTTAACCACAGCTCAACAATATGAAGGTTCAGCTCCAGCTGAACCTTTGTCATTTCCTCCCGCACCTCACGCACCCTTGCTGCTAACCTGTGGATGCGCACCTTTGCTGGTATGTCTGCTGGGATGGCCAGCTCTAGGACGCGTTGACAAGCTTCATCTATTACCTGTACCACTGTTGATTCTGCGACACCACTTCATCACGTTGCAAACTCAATTGTTCCATATTGATTTTCTGCTCGCTGAGGACTTGCAGTGCACGACTCTCCCTAGCTTGCAGTTCTGCAGTTATCCCATCTTGTAGAAGGTATAAGGTCCCCTACAGGGGTGCAGCCATGTTGATGCCGAGACCCTTCGACGTGCTAACCGTAGGCCTATCGGCCTCATTTGTGGTCACTAGTGCCCCTTCTGGCAGCACTACGGTATTCGTCCCCCGAGCACACAACATCTTTTCTGCCACCGTTGTCTGACTGCGAGGCTGGTTGAAAGGGTACCCGCTTGGGGAGGGTGCACCTGCAACTCCTGCAACTGTGCTTTGAGGGCCCCCAACACAATCTGGTTCTCCTGCATAAAATTTTGGACGGCCTTGGAGGTGACATCGCGCACTGTTTCGCCGATGTCGTGCAAATCACCCTCTGTTAGGGTGATCTGGTCAATAGATAACTTTAATGCCTTGATCTTCTTGCACGACCCTGTCCACTTGGTTGGGTGCTGGCGCTTCAATTGCGTTGACACAATTTGTGGGTCCGCGCCTTCCTCTTCTTCCTCTGCTTCCTGCCCATGCAAAGGCGACGTTTGGCCCTCGTGCGCCTTCGCTACTACCTCCTGTGCTGTTGTGGCCTTTTCCTATTCAGTTACTGTTGTAGACAGTGGGCGAAAACTGCAGCTTGTGGTTGATCCACATTCTGAGGTTCATCTCCCTAAACACCCATAATATTTTACTGTCGTGGATCTTGTTGGCATCCTTTGTGGCCCATAGTGAAGCGTACTTCGCGGCCTCCTGCAGATCCCTGTCAATTGTGGGGAATTGACTATCTTCCAGTAATTCCCTTGCCACAAGAACTATGGATAGCACAAGCCATGCATAGTGGAATGTTTTGCCCTGTTCTTGAGCTTCATGGCAATTCTATAAGAATTCTTTGCATAGGAACTCAGACCAGTTAACTGGAGCCCCTCCGCGCACTATTTATCATGTGCTACCACTGGCACGGGTACCTTGTCTGCGCGACACTTACGCATAACCTTACCAGCTAGTACCTGGGTTGCCACTTTCATTGCTTTATCGTTGATGCTGGATATGGCGTAGCCCCTTTTCTTCTTCGCTAGCTTGTATTTCTTCTTCATGGCCTCCACGATGGCAAAGTCACTGCTCTTCCCTTCCGAGATGTCTGCGGGGTCCTCTCCTTTGCATGGAAGCCGGGAAATGTGGTGAATCAAGTCTACCGTGATGGGGATGGGCTCCTCTAGCCACAAACACCCATCATGCACCAGGCAGAGTAGTTTCATGATGGCAAAAATGGTTATTGGGGTGCGGTGGAAATATGGCACCCAGAGAAGGTTAAGTAGCCCGACCTTTTCCACTCTGCGCAACCAATTTCGCAGCTCTAATTCTGTAACCCCCAATGTGATGTTCTGTTTGGGCTTCATGAGGTGCGAGGCCTCAAGGTGAGGGAACTTCTCGTGGTCAGGAATGTCCCAATCTTAAAATTTTAGGCTCGGCACCCATCCCAGTTGCGTGCCCTCAAAAAATAATGTTGTCTAGGAGGAGCGGGGTCTGGAGCGAGCTCTTGGTCTTGTCAAGGTCCTTGGGTACTTTAGCCTTCCCTTTCTGTGGGAGGACATAGGTGGGCATCTTTGTTGGGGGGTGCGCAGGCTCAGTTTCCTCCTCCATGCCTTTGTCCTCATCCTCTTCGATGATAATATCCTCCAGGTCTGCTTCGTCTTCATCGGTCTCTATGGTGATGACTTCCCCTTATCTTCCATTGACAGCTTGGTGTGTAGTGGGTTCCTCGAGGACACTCGTATAGGAACCATCGCTTGTTTGTCCTTCTTTGGTCTTTGTGTGCGCGGTGATTTCAGGATTTCTGCGACAATCCTAGTGCCTTCCAGAGCATCTCCCACAGTTAGGGCCTGTGTAGCCTCTTCGACAGTCATTTCTGTTATTTCCATAACTTCCTCAACTGCTGCCATTGTGCCTATCCAAAAATCTATCACTCGCAAACTCAGGGGCTCAATCAACGCTCGACACAAAACAAATAGGGCTCTGCTCAATAGCTCAATTCGCAAATGACCAAGTGTTGTTTTATGGGTAGCCCCTTGTAATTTATAACGCTTTTTGAATTTGAATTTGACAGTCCCCCCTAGATCTGGTTCATTAATGCTCCCTTGGTGGCAGATTTTCCCAAATCTTGCCCATAAATCGCGTCTTAAATTCCTGTCGCCCGCTCCATTTGGTCTTAAGTCGAGAATCCCATCATGAATAGTGACTTCATCGATCACTTTCTGGCCAATCCACGCGGCAGCACAACCCCCTGTGCGTGGTCGCGGACCTTGTGACTCTTTTCTTCTGTGCACAACTCCAACATCGTGCAGCTCCTGGGTAGAATAGTTTATAGTCCCGCGCTTCCTTTCAACTGCCTGGAGCGCTAAGACTGTACTTCCCTCTGCTAGTCAGGTGGTCGTACCACTTGTGTAAAGTTTCATCCTGTCATCCATCACGTTTCCTGGAAAATATTGACCTTTTATTGTTATGGGTGGCATTGCGCACTTTATCATCTACAGTGCACTACCCTGGTCAATTCGCTTAGTAATGTGCGGTTCATGCCAAGGCATCAGACTGATCAATTCACGGCGATAGGCCTCAAACTTGTCATCGTGATCATGCGCATCCTGTCTTATCACCCTGGTCTTTTTACCAAGAAAATCTTCCTTTATCTCGTCCTCTAGCTTCTTGACTTCCGCATCTACCAGAGCGCTTTTCTTCCTTAATCGTACCCTTTCTTCTTCAAGTTCTTGGAGCCTAGAATTTCCTTGTTGGATTTCTTCTTCCAAAGTTCCGCGAACCATTGTGTCTACCGGTGCTATCATGCCCGGTCTAAGCTTTTCACGTATTATAGAGCTTACAACATTTGCTTTATACTCTAGCCTTGGCGGTGCCTGCCCGGCCAGGTTCTTGCACGTGGTCCTATAAGCCCATAGAACCGTGGGTATGTGCAGGTCCCAGTCAATCCGCTTCGCATTGTGGACCTCGTTCCGCGCTTCACGTATTTTGTTAAAGGCTTCTGCGTGGATATCCTTCTACGCACTTGGTCTTTCCATACTTCGTGGTCCCAACCGGAGGGGTCGTTTGCACCATTGCCTGACCCTGTCTCCTACTGCGAGGACTGTGTGCATTTGTGCAAGTTTCACATTATATGCCTATATCCACCCGGATAGGTGGGTGCGCGGGCTGTTTCGTCCGACAATCTTATTTGCTAATCGCCTAAGAGGCTTCCCAAACTGTGTGCACATCATTCTTCTGCAGTCGTGCCAGTCCTCAAAACTTCTTTGGTGCGTACCCCACCACCTCACAGGTGTAGAGCACAAAACCCATTTCAGAGCGTCGAAGCATTGTTGTTCTAACACTTTTCTTTCAAATCTATTCAGGAAGTCATCCACCTCGCTTAACCCGTCATACGTAGGCAAATATCTTACCTCTGTTGCTACACAGTGTAATGACTTCGTCATCATGTTACAATTGAGCATGGTTACCTCGTGTAACCGATTCTGCCATCGTTCTATCTCCTCGTCAGAATCTGATGTGTAGGAGCTTTTGTGCTCCCATGATATTCGACCATCTGTGGTTGGATTTACCCAGTCTTGCTCCTGCGCGGTTATCTTGTAGATGCAGTCCAGATTGTCATCGCTGTCGTAGTCGTGCAATGGCTCCATGTGGCACGATCCTTCTGCAGGGTCTAAAGGTACCACTACTCGTAGAGACTTTTTCTCAAAGATCATCTTGTGCTTCTTTAGGTTTATCACTCCATTCATGTTAGTGGTCCAATCTATTCCCAATAGTGCGGGGTATGGTTTGCTATCATCAACAATCTCTATTACTTCGAAATCTGCTAGCGCGCTTGCTCCTTCGATATGTATTGTGATTCCCTGCAATCTCCCATAGGTAGGATATTTTGATGGTTCACCATTCACAATTGGATAGGAGACCATTGCAACGTAGGCCTACCCATGCACTCCCATGTATGCTTTGGCAGGACGTTCGCATCCGATCCTAGATCCAGAATCACTTGGTCCATCTCATATTCCCCAATCTATGCGGTCAATCTCATCTCCCTTCCTGTTTGCGTTTTGTGCTTCCCGAGCTTTCGGACTACGTGCGGTTCTCCTGGCACGGTCCCAGCGCATCTAGTTATGAGTTCTTGTTGTCCCTTTATAGCCTTGTTGTCGTGCAACAACTTCATGCATGTTTCCAAGAACATAATGAGCATTGGTGGGTCCATTTTCGGCTCCAGTCTGTCTCTACTTCCTGAAGTGGAGGCATCAGCGAAGCTCCTCTTAACTTCCATGAAGGTCTCCTTAACACATTCCAAATCAAATTCTGGTTCCTTCGTTGGAGCCTTGCAAACTCAGGTACTTTCTTGAGGTTTCTTGCCTTTGTCATCCCCTCTCGTAATTCCACTTCGGAGCACAATATTTACAATAGGGTCTTCCTTGCGCGGCTCAAACCTCATCATTTGTAGGTTCTGAGTCGGGGGAGGTTGGAGTGCTCCTTCATCACGCAACCTCGCTATTAGTGTGGGAAAAACCTTCATCTCATGATCAAACAACGTACAATACAAGCATGAGGGTTGTGTTGGATTCGTACAATTGTGGGCATAATGCCCTGGCCCTTTGCATTTGTATCATATTAGCTATCCCCGACCTCTTCCTGGTCCCCCTCCACCTCGGCCTTGTCCGTGCCCCCGAAATTCAGTGCACTCCATTCCTGCATTTTGATTGAGAGACCGTGTTTCGGCCTGAACTCTATAGGTAGGAGTTCGATCCATCATCAACTCATAACTTCTACATGTGTGCTCATCATGTCCCACTGACCTACATAAATTACAGAACAATTGATGTGAGTTCTGCGTATATTCTGTAATAGATGGCAGTTATATGTAGCATGCTTTCCTCCTATCTGACAAATCGAGCACCATAGTGCGAGCGTCATGCTTGGTCTTGCTTGTGCCTCAGGTCTTAGTAGCATTGGCCTTCCTCCTACAAGGTAGTTTGCGAACACCGGGTAGTGGTCCTTTTCGTGCCCTTGGCCCTTGCATTTTATGCACCATACCTCATTGTGCATCTCTGGGCGGGTTCTCCTGTCTTGTTTCAAACTCTGCATCTCAAGGCATAAGCTTTTCAATTGTGCGTGAATCTGTTGAACTCCTAGGTTGGGATGTTGTATCGGGGTCTTGTGCAATTTCATCGCTACCTCCAACGCCTTGGCTTGAGTGGTTAGCCTCTGTTGCGACAACGCGTTCCATAGATGCGACATTAACGATGCTACAAACCATTTGCGGTGTTGCCCATCTGTTAATGTCATGTTCGCTTCGCGAATTGTGCACTTCAATCTTTGATCCAACTCCCACGTGGTCTCGCATGGTAGCATTGTGATTTCCTTGAATCCAATGATCGACTGTGCCTTTGACTTTGGCCTACTAAATTCTTTGCTTAGCATAACTTTGATATCCAAGATCCCCTGATTCAGATTGTCATTGGAATGCTTAATGTACTAGGTCAGTGCGCGATCCTGCAGAGCTCTGACCAACGTTTCCTTCTTTATATTGTCATCCGTGACTCCCTGTGCTTCCCATACAACTTTTATCATGAACGAAAACTGGTCCGGATCTTCATTCCCTACTCCCTTGAACATTGGTAGCTTTATTGTGTTTTCCATACTGCTCCGCAGTGGTGGCGAAGGTGGTGTGGGCGAAGACGGGGGTGAAGATGATGAAACTGGCAGTGGTGTGGGTGGGGGTGGTATGCACGGAATTCTCTGTCTTATCATATTGATCGCACTTCTGGGTGAGACCGTTGTGAGATCTTCTTTGCCCCCTCGTGGAGGTGAAATCAAGGGGTAGTTTTAGTTCTGTGCTACCTTCATTTCTGTAGATCCTCACACTTCACGTAGCCCCAAACATCAATTTATTCGCATAACCCGTTTTTCACGTAGTAGCGTTTTAATCCAAGTGTTCAAAGATTTAATGTACTTACCTTTCGGTTCCTTGAGGAAGCGTCGTTCTACCTCACTATAACTGACTAAAGTATCTACCACGAATTTGGTGATGAATCCTCCTATGACTCGGTCGAGCCAGTGATCAACAACGCGCGTGATTTTATCTTCCGATGCTTCCAGTCTGTGCACCAATTATGGAGTCCACACAATAGGTTTGTCAAGTTTACACCTTCCTTGGCTATCTGCTAGCTTCGCGATCCACTCATACAACTCAGTGGGGAAGGATGCGAAGAAAATTTCATGGATCTTTGTATATAAGTAGCAGGATAACCACTCTTCCTTTGATAGTTGCAGATTCCTGTTTTCCTGCGCCGCGAACTCATGAATCTTCCTGTCCAACCAATCTTCAATTCCTTTCTTTGTCGAATTCCAGTGATATGACATCAGACATCTCTATGCAGATCTCGGTCCCAACAATAGAACCATTTGTTGGCTTGTTGGGGCCTGACCCAGGTTTGGAGTTAAGTAGCTAAACAAATCCATATACTACTGGCCCTTTTGGCAACAGTCCACGGAGCGCGAATTGAGGTCTCACCTGAAGCAGTATGGGAGGGTGCTAGAACCAGGTTTTTGCACCCTTGAGATTCTGAGAGGTTCGACTGGTCCCAATGTTTGCCCTTGCATGCAGGTCACTTTGCGCACTTCCCTGTCCCTCATGGCCAGCGACGCTGCCTCCGCGCAGCCCTAACCAGGGGCTGCGGAGCTTCCACGCTGCTAGAGCCACGCTCTGCGTTATTACCCAAGATCTTACTTATCTTCCTATACCAGTTGATTACCTTCACTTACTTGGATGTCTTACATTATAATTAGCTATACAAAACATACATATGAGTTCGCGCAACAATTAAATAGTATACTTTCAAATTATACACGAGCATATATATTAAAATAGGAAAAGATGCACAGAAATTTGGTAAACTTATCTTTATTGATTATTTCAACGGTTACAGACTCGACCTGCCCTGCGCACTTAGCTGTGGGCTACTAGGCCTCTGCACACTTAGCTGCAGAGCCTTCCCCTACTCTATGACCCAAAGACACCCCTCACACTGTTTCTCAATCACTTAGACTTCTCATGCTCCTATCCCATTTTCTATTCCTCTTTTTTTCTTTTTCTACACTTAGAGCCTCGTTCTATTTATACAATCCCATGGTCCACAGACCATGGGTAGGTCTATTAAGCCAACATTACATTACAAAAATGAGGGCAGACAACCTTGTGACTCTATCATAATTTGATGCTTCACGCCCACAATTCGTGGAACTTTTACAAAAGACTTGGTCAAAACTTGGGCTTTAAGCCCCAAAACATGTCTTGGGGGAATTCCATGCCCAACACTTATCAATCCCAATCCATCCATACAGGTCGAACTCATCAAGTCAGTTTCACAAAATTAGGAAAAATCTCACAAAATAATAAATCTTCTCCTTTTTACAAGGAATTCCTGAATGACAAGTCAAGTTTGACTAGCGTTGACCAGGTCTGTTTTTGCTTAGTTTGACTGAATCAATATGTGTTTCTTCATCCTTGGTTCCCAATATTTTAAAATATGCACTTAGATCTCGCCAAGGTGTACTGCACATATGACTTCCATGAAGTGATTACGAGAATTTTTAATGTAGTCCAAATTTACTCTTAAAACCCAATTTTTACAAAAAATTCTAAAAATTGAAAAACTTAATTTAGTTACCTGAATATGATAAATAGGATTAAAATGAGGCATACATAGGTGAAATAGGATGGAATATGTTGGTAAATAAATTGATTTAGAATAGGCAAAGATGACCAAAATTAAGGGCCAACATCTCCCCCTTGCTGATGTTCAGACATGTCCTCATGCTTTCCTCCTCCATTTGGATCTCCTAAGTGATGATGTCCCTACTGTTCCTGATCCTGTAGCTTCTTCCTGTGCATCCTAAAGGAGAATTCCAATACCCTCATGTTTCTCTTCTTTGTAGATGGAAATCTTCAATTTTTGTTTCTCATATTTGTACTGCCATAAATTTTTCTCCTTTAGCCATCTGTAGGCTTGTTTGGAGATGAGGATATTCTGAGTCTCAAGATTTTTAAGCTGTTTGCACAATTTCTTGTTCTCCTTGATTATGTTGTTTTTATTTTCTTTATACATTTTCTTATCCTTTTTAAAATGTCTCTCCATGATCTTGCCATCTTCTAGCTCACTTGTCAGCTCTGCTATTTTCTTAAGATATACTTCACTTTGTAGTTCTTTAGATTCTTCCATGGTCTCTTTGGCATATGAGTGAGATGAGGTGGCTCCTACCCAAGCATCCTAAAAATATGAGTTTTTCTCTATGGGCTCTTCCTGGACTTCCTCCTCCAATATATGTATAATATCATCAATCTACTTTGATGTTTGTGGAGGCTCAGTTTCAATAATTTCAATTTCTGTATCTTTTCCTTTGTTTCTTGGTTCCTCTTGTGATTTTCCTCTAGGCCTCCTAGGAATGGACAAAAATGTTTTCTCTTTTTCAATCATAATATCATCTTGCTTCTTCTTCAATCTTGTCTTAAGATACAAAGGAGAATGCATGATACTTCTTGTTACATGCAATTGCTCTAACTTCTCCTCATTCCCTGTTGTTTGTTCTTCAAAATGATGTTTAGCCAAAAAATCCTTCCAAAGCAAGCCCTTATTCCTTACCTAATACTCAATGAGTATCTTGATTAGTCCATGATGATAGATATTGGCTTCCTTGATTTCTGTTTTTTTATTGACATTATCTATCATTTTGGTTAGGCTTTTTGAAAAGAAGTAGGGTAAGTTGATTTTACAGTCTCCCTTCAAATGTTGAAGCAATTTGATATGATAGAGGTATACCACACTGTATCGATTATCACAAGGGAAGTATTTCTGGATAATCAAAACCAACTCTAACCATGGCTCTGTGAGCCAATCTCTTGGAATCTCTCTTGTCTTGTCAAAGGATCCCTTCCTTTGTTTCTCTAGGAAAAAGGTCCATCCCTTCTCCTTAAAATTCAAACCCTTGTGATACTCTTCTCCTATCAAAGGAAGGTCCAATGCTTGAGAAATAAAGGTTGTGTTCAATGGTATACAAATTTCACCAACTCTGGTTTGTCCATGTTCAAAATGACTATGAACTCCTGTGTGATTTTATCATTGTGACCATTGAAATTTAAAAAAAACTCCAGTAGCCCTGCCTGGTATAGTTTCTCTACTGTATCCTTACTCCACTTTTCTATCTTGAAGTATTTGGGTTCGGTTTTGGTTGCCATTTGCCTCTGATCTATGTACCAATTAATATGGCATTGTCCAGTAAATAACCTCATCATGAATATAACAAGCAATATATATATATATATATATATATATATATATATATATATATATATATATATTATATATAAATATATATATTATATATATATTTGACCTTCTCATTCATGCAATTTTTGGATAAAAATCATGGTGAATGTACTTACCAAATCTCTGTAGCTTTGAAAAAAAAAGTATGATATTACTTCTTCTGCTTTTAGGTCTTCAATTTCTTTGTCTCCTACTACAAATGGTATTAATAAAAAATCCTCTGTTTTTAAATCTAGGTAAAAAAAACTCTCATTGTGTGAAAAACCATGTAAAAACATATCCATTGCAAAAATCTCTCACTGTTTGCAAAATTGTATTTAAAAATCCTCTTTGTTTGCAAAATTTCCCATAAAAATTGATAAAAAAACATTCTCTGTTTGCAAAATTTCAAACCAAACTGCTCACTGTGTATACAAAAGGATGCTCACTGTGTTTTTTATGTGCAAATTTTGACAAATTATGTTTAAAAATGTATGAGGAAATCGTTTTTGGAACGATACCTGAGTTGCAAATGACTGTTGAAACCTTGTAGAGATTATCTTGTTAAGGTTTGCTTGCTCCTGTGTAAACATATAGTCCTAGTTAAACTCTCCATCTCCAACAATTTGAAAAATCATTGGTCTACACGTGGCAGATCCTTTTTAGGGTGATAGAGCATTGCTAATCTAGGACTGAAGTCGTGTTTCTCTCATAGTATGACACATTTAAACAACAACTTAAGTTAAACCCTTTTCGAGAGAATAACACAATATTATAAATCTTTTAACTGTTGAGAAGACCCCGAGATCTACTCTTACCTGATCACTACACAATTTATGGGATTTGATGGAGAATATGTCTACTCAGCACAGAGGAAATCTCGGTTTGGCGCTCTTGTATCTCTCCTGCACAGGGTTCTCCTCTTTGCAGGCAGTTCTCTTTCAATATCTGCATATTTCTCAGTCAAACAAGGTTTGTTTTGTCGTGTTTTCTTTAGGTTGTGGATAAATAATGAATACGCAGTGTCCTTTGATTCTGAGCTGTGTTATGATGAAAATTAGCTGTGATGATGAAGAAAAACATGCAAGCAATGTTCAACTGTGCGTGCAGCCCTTTGAAACATATTTTAATCGTTTTCTGCTGCGTTTTTTCGTTTTGACTAGCTAACTGTTCATCCTGTCACTTGTACCTTTGGCTGCCACTTGTTTTACTTGATGCATCGTGGTTTATGCACATGATATAACTCTATTCCCTTTGTACATAACTTACCATTTGTTTAAACTTTGTACATAACTTGCATTGTGATTTTACACTCTTATCACCGCTTTGTAACACAAGTTCTGTCCATTGTACATGTCTCGACACTTGTTTTGTTTCCTGTTAATGCTGCATCATAGCTCGTAACTGCTTGTAGTTTAAAGCTTTCAATACTCATCAATTAGGACTAGTCTATGAATTTTGCATTGCATGCTTCCTTGATTATGCATTATGCTTGTCCATTGTGCATTTTTAGATCTATTATACTTGAATTGCATGTTGCATATCCATTATTATGCCTTTATCATTGCATACTTGCCCTTTTTTTGTGTCATCATTTACATATACTTATGTATTGATTCGTTTTGAAATGACCATAATCTTGGGTCATTTCAAATCAAATTCTTTTTGAAACAAGATATTAAGTATATTTGTAATGATACTAACTCTCTTTGTTCCTGTTGTGTAGGCATATGAGACTAATCCTTCTTGTTTTGTAGGCAATTTTCCATGAGGCAAATTTTTTTTTTTTTGGCCCAAAAAGGAGATGTGGCCAAAAAGTTTGGTTAAAAATGTAAATGAATGTGGTTGAGTGAATGATGAATTGATGAATGTAAGGTTATAATAAGGTTAATGAATGTAATAAGGTGAATGAATAATGTAAGAGGTAAATGTATATAATGTAGGGTGATGTAGGATATAGGGTAATGTAGGATGATATATACATAGATAGGGGTACTGCATAGTCAAGTTTAAATTGGTTTATCAATCTTAGAAATTTTTTCAAAATCGACGGCATTAAGAATACTTTAAACTTACAGTACTTTCCTTTCACTTGATAGCTCATTGTTAATGCTTTTCTTCTGTTGATGATGACCTTAGCTCTTTTGTTAACACTTGTGTTGGCATTATGTTTCTGGTATGGTTATATGTTACAGACGTTGTACTTGATGGCAACACCCATGGCATGGCTCTCAATATGATGAGAATTAAGAAGTACGCAAGAGAACAGTTCAGAAGATGCGTACCCGCAGGTATGCCGTGCAGGGACCACGTCCAAACACGCAGGTTACCCATTCATGAGGTGTGTACCCCCAGTGCACACACTTCAAGGCAGTAAAGCGCGCACACGTGGGTTTCTTATGTTTAACCCTTGGTATTTAGCCGACGGTATTGTGTTATTATGGTTTTGGCCCGTGG
>APFE031153182.1:258253-308247 GCA_000404065.3 Pinus taeda | reverse complement strand
ATATCCAACAAAAATACATTTTTCACTCTTAGGTTCTAAAGCTTTATGTTTCTCATCTAGAATATGGGCCCATGCTTCACTTCCAAAAACATGAAAGTGACTTACATCTGGTTTAATTGAGCTCCATACTTCTTTTGGAGTGATATTCTTTAAAACCTTAGTAGGAGTGTGATTTACTATGTCATTTGCACAGTTAATTGCTCTACCCAAAAATTAAGACTAAGTCCTTTATATTGAAGCATAAAATTAGCATTTTCCTTTAAGGTGCGATTCTTCCTTTCAGCTACACCATTTTGTTGTGGAGTATATGGAATAGTATGTTGCATTTGAATTCCATTTTCAGTGCAAAAGTTGATGAATTTGTTGTTAACATATTCTTCGCCATGATCAGATCTTAGCTTAAGAATTTGATGTCCAAATTATTTTTCAACAAAGGCATTAAAGGCCAAGAACATGTTAAATACTTCAGTCTTGAGTTTTAAGAAGTATACCCAAGTGCATTTGGAGAAATCATCAATGAAATTTAAGAAATACTTGTAGCTAGAGAATGAAACAACTGGAAGTGGACCACATAAATCACTATGCAAAAGCTGTAAAGGGGATGAAGCATGCCAAGAGGCACATTTTTCAAAACTATCCCAATGATGTTTTCCAAGTACACATCCAGAACAAGCACCATCTCCGCAAGATATCATTGGAAGACTTGTCACCATATTTTCTTTACATAGATTCCAAAGGGAGCGATAGATTAAATGACCAAATCGCTGATGCCAAAGTTTGCTCACTTCATCATTATGAGCAACAAATACCGAGGGAATATTTTATGACCCAAAGTTGTTAAACTTATATAACCTTTTAGAATCATCAGCAATTCCACTAGCTAAATTCTGGTCAGGATCTCTTAGGTCCTTAATTACAACACCGTGAGGTGAAAATTCAATGATTTTACCTTCACCCGAATGAGTTATCTGATATACAGATAGAAGGTTGCAAGATAAGGTTGGAACACATAATACATCATTAAATTGACCATTTTCTAGATGAACATTCCTAGTCCCTACAACACTAAGAGATATATCATCACCAACATATATATTTTTGGTGTTACAATCATTTAAAGAAGAAAACATGGCTTTGTTTTTGGCCATGTGATAAGAAGCTCCAAAATTAATGAGCCACTCATGATAATGAGAAGAAGAAGATACATTTAGTGCATAACCAGATCGAGATTCTTGACAACCACATGCATAATGTGCTATTCCTGAAGATGAAGTTGAAGTTGAAGAGTGCTCCAAATGGATGTTATGCTTCTCCATTGCTACTTCCAAGGCTTCCATCTTCTTAAAGCATTTGGATTTTAAGTGACCATCTCGATTACAATAGTGGCAATGTCTATCAGTCTATTTCCCTTTGTTTTTATTTTCCTTATCATTTTTTTGAAATGATTTTTCATTTTGAGATTGAAATTGCTTAGGACCCTTGTTTGTTTTAGGCATTATTTTTAGGATACTACTTCTTATGATTCTTTGAATTTGGCTGCTGCTGGGTGACTAAGGCTTTATTAGAATATTTTCCAAGATTAAGAAGACCAATATATAAGAGATTTTCTTATTCCCTTATTAAAGAATAAAAAAAGGTATCAAAAGAGGGGGACTTGTAGTCTTATCCTTGAGAAATAAAGGCTTCTCAAGTAGAATGGAAGGTGGAAACAAACACAAAGTAGGCTGGTCCCAACTTAGTAAGAATGGAATAGATAAGGCTACCATCTTCTTTCTTAACCTTAACACCTTCCAAGAGAAGTCTAAGGGTCTTGAAATTTGACAGTAATCTTCAATGGAAGAAAAATTATTGGGGTCCAATGTAAGAAACTCATTTTTGAGTTGATGCACTCTAATTTCTTTTTTAATTCCAAAAACTTTAGTGAGCTGTTTCATTGCTTCATTAGGAGTATCAAGTTCCGTGATATGTAATCTAAGGTCTAGAGAAATAAACATCTATATCAACCCACATGATTTATCTTTCCTATTTTCCCATTTGGCTGCGTTATTTTCATCTCGAGGTTTGGTTTCTTGGCCTGAGGCTATTCTGTAAAGACCTTTACTTCTAAGTAAATCCACAATGTAGGACCACCATTGGAAGTAGTTCGTGTTGTCAAGAATAACTTGGCATGGAATTTCCATTTTAAAAGAAACTGAAGCTGTAGATACTAAAACTAAGTGTTCCAATGGAAAGATCTTGAAAAATTACGCTGATTAAAAACAAACGGCTCTGAAAACTGCTTCAGGACGAAGAAGTTATGACTTTTTGGAGAAAAGTTGTTGAAGATGCCTACAAAGTATGTGAATGCGCAGAAATGAATGATAATGTTATATTTAAAAAAATCTCCCCCCCAACAACCTCCCCTTTCCAAATTTAATCTAATTCACTCACTTTAATTTTTTTTATTTTTTTTTTTATTTTTTTAAAATTTTATTTATTTTTTTTTTATTTTTATTTTTTATGTGATTCACTTTTATAAATAAGTGAATGGTACTTTATGAGCTACCACTAAATTGTAACTTAAATAAAAAGATAAAGAGATTTTAAATTATAAGTGACTCATTTTTATTAATGGGTGAGAACACTTTTACATTAAAGTAACTTTTAAAACATAAGTTACATGTGCTTTTTGAAAAAGTAACTCAACAAAAAGAAAGACTTGAACTCAAGACCTCTATTCTCATAAATTAACTTTGGACCAAGTGAGTTAGTTTAAAAGGTTAGTAATTTTTGGAAAAGAGGAAGTTTTTTTTTTTTGTCACTGAAGCTTTGGGGTGCGTGCTTACTTGAAAAAACTCTTTTTTGCCTCCAGATCTTAAAAATGACGTAGCTAGGGCTGCCTGAAACCTTTTTGCATGAAACGAAAGGGGTTCCTCATTGGAACAGATGCTCCTAACGCAATAGAGCAGTCCTCTTGACTTGAAAGCAGTCAGAAACAATAGATCTAGGAAATGACAGTCGGATGTAGTTGTGCCATCTTCAGATTTGGATCACCAACGAATGCGACCTTCAAATAGCTCTGATACCATGTAGGAATTTACAGGGTAAGTTCCTCAGACAGAACACCAGAGGACACCACTCAAAAATAGATCACAAATCAATACACCAGTATTCTTGATGTGGTTAAAACCCTCAAATAGGGAAAGAATCCATGGCTTGAGCCAATGCGGCCACTTCAGGTAATTTATTAATAAAAGAATGAAAATTTACATAAGCTTCTCTCATGAACGGTTAACCTACAAATGACCCTCCATGCTCTTTGAATAGAGACCATGGACCAATTGGGTGTTAAGCCACGAATCAAGTGTCGGTAATACTAAGGAGAGAATGAACTGTCGTATCACTTCATGTTTAGAACATATCATGACCGTTGGATTGTAAGTTACAAAATTTCATAGTAAAGAAACACACTTTACCTAACTCTACACTAGACCAAGTTATACTTAACTATTTCCTATGTGTCAGAATATCCTAACAATTAGTAAGTGCATGACAAATAGTTTTAAAATAAATAAATAAAAGTTAAATTTGTAAGTGGCTATTTCATCAGTGAGTGCTCTGATGTTGACACTGACACTGTTATGCTTGACACTACTACTTCTCTACCAAATGATGCTAGAATTGACAGGTTTCTAGTACCCTTACGTAAGAGAGGGGCTGGGCGGGGGAGGTGATGAGACAATATGTGGAGGAAGCTTTCATTTTGTGGAGTGCAGAGGTGATAACGATGGTAAAGTTTGGAGGCAAAGACTAACTCAATATTATTTCAAATAGAGTAAGAATAAGGCAAATAGACTATGATCCTTCCAATCACATGATCTATGGCATTATGCAGTGCTTCATTGTGAGATTTCATTATGTAGAGCTTACTATGAAAGCTTTCATTACACATAAAAAAATTCCTCCACACCTCTGTACTCCGCATTGGTTTAACTTAGATTCATCTTAAAACCTCCACATGCCAATCCCTTATTATTTGGTGGTCACATTTTTCCCAGTGTGCTAATGTTTTATGTTACCAAGAATGTGTATAAAATCTTGTGGATCTCATCACAAACCATCTCTAGGGTGGTGGGATTTCTTCTTGTAGTGTGGAATATGATATGATGGCCTAATAAAATATTTTGTTTGATCTGATAGACTAGAGGTTCAGTAATAACGAAGGCATAAATATAAGAAATAGATGAGGAGATATGAAAATACAAAAGAAAAAACAATTGGTCTTAAAGGATGGACTGAAATTCAAAACCTCGATTTCAAGGGCTTTGATTTGTTGATTAAAAGTAAAATGCCTGCAAATCTTATTACTTTCTTGAGGTTTTATCTAGTTTTTTTCTCTTCATAACTTTGAACCAATAGAAATTACTTGAACCAATACAAATAAATTGAAGTAAATTTCTTAAGAAGCTTTATTTTATTGTTTCAACGACCATTTATTCGAACCCTAATGCTTCTAAAATGAAACAACCAATGATATTAAATGAAAAACTGAAACTCAAAAGCTTTGATTTGTTGACTGAAAGTAAAATCCCTCCAAAACTTATAACTTTCTAGAGGATTTATCCATCATTTTTTTTCCATAACTTCAAACCAGTACAAATCACTTGTGTAGAAATTAGGTTGTACATTTGCAAATACTCATGAAATTTTAATCAAATTAACAAGACGCAAACCTACATTACTGTTCTGTGGACATTAATTCCAATTTACAACAAAATCCCATACATACAAAAAGAAATAACACACATGCAACAAGTATTTTTATCTGGGTAAAGGAATCTGTTAAAAATCCAAATGCTTGCTTGTGTTAATCAGATGAATAGAGATGTATTACAATTACTTTGCACAACTGAGATCACCCTTCAAGTGCACAACCTATCTCTCTCCTCATTGAAGGACTCTCACCCAGACTTAGTCAAATTTTGCCTCGGCTTGAGCTCCTATTTCCTTGTGTTGTTCATTGAGGAATTAGCCCCTATTAGGAAATTCATCTAATTGAATTGCACAATTCCTTAGGCTGATCGTCTGACTGAATGCAACACCTATACACTCAAGACTAGTTTACAACTAATGTTACATTGCCTTGGATCTCAACCTCAACTAGGCAAATCGAATTCCCTACATGCACTAGATATTTTGGGCTGATTGATCAGTTAATTGGATGATCACTGAGTTTGACTATAGTCCCACTGCTTAAATGACCTTCCACTGGGTCCTCCAAAAGTTCGAGCTAGTTTAACTGAAAGCAACCCGCGATAACTGACCATAATTGCTACAAATTAGCAGTCACACATTTAGAACTAAAATCTAACTCCCCCAACTCGAATCTATTGAGTAAAATAGGTAACACAAGCCATGTCCCACAAGTTAACATCATCCAAGTTGTCTCTTGATGCGGAAATTTGAATTTTCTCAATTTAATCAAGGAAAAATCAAATTGAGAATTTCTTGCTACAATTTTCAACACTCCCTCTTAGAAATAAAGGGATTATAAACCACCCCTATCCTGCACCTATGGAACTAAAACATCCCTCTTAACAAGGCCTTTGTCAAAATATCAACATCTTGTTCATTTGTAGGAATGTACTGCAACAACACTGTCTGCCTCTGTACACAATCCCATAAATGGTGATACCAAATATCTATACGCTTGGATCGATCATGAAATAAACATTTTTAGAGAGATTTATGCAACTCTAATTATCACAGTTGGATCCATCATCTGAGAAAACAATCCAACACGTATATTTCTCATCCAGATCACCTCACATGTTGCTTGACTAGCAACCATATATTTTGCTTTTTCCGAGCTGATTTCCACATATATTTGCTTCTTTTTGTCCCAAGAAATTGTTGTGGATTAAACACTAAAAAGTCCACCTGATGTACTCTTTCAGTTTGATGGAATCCCTTCCCAATATGCATTTGTGAAGCCACACAACTTCACTCCCTCTGGCTATTGGTACCATAGTCCAAACTGGGTAGTTCCTCTGAGATACCGTAGAACATGCTTAGATGCCCTCCAAAATAATTTGGTTGGAATAACCATAGCTTGGTTCAGTTGTTTGACTACATATCACATATCTAGTCTTGTGTTCAGAAGATACATTAGTGAACCCACCAACTATCGGTAGATAGTAGCATCCACTTCCTCACTTGAAGTGGCATCCTCCTTGCTCCATTTGGTCGCTAGAGGTGTCTCCAAGGGTTTGCAACTTTCCATGTGGAAACTCTGGAGTATCTCTTTGGCATACTTTCCTTGAGATACAAACAGTTCCCCATCACCTTGCCATACTTCCAATCCGAGAAAGTAGTGCATGATACCCATGTCCTTCATTTCAAACTCTCTTGCAAGGTCCTCCTTGCAAGATATTATCAACTTCTCATCACCATTTAAAATATATCTATCAACATATAATACAATAATCAACAATTTACCTTCTATCAAGATATGATAGAGGCTTGCATCTGATTCACTTTTGGTGAATCCCAAACCAGTGAGATAGCTATCGATCCTGGTGTACCAAGCATGTGGTGCTTACTCTAAATCGTATAATTCTAGCTTGATTCTGCACACATGAGACTCTCGATCAAACGTCTCGAATCCTTATGGTTGCTTGATGTACACCTCCTCCTCAATAAATCCATTAGGGAACATTGTTTTCACATCCATATGGTGGATCTTCCACCCCATCTATGTAGCCAGAGCAATAATTGATCTAATGGATGAGTACCTTTCTACAAGAGCAAAGGTCTCCTCATAGTCAATCCCATGAACTTGAGAGTACCCCTTGGCCACAAATATGGCTTTGTACTTTTCTATGCTTCTGTTTGCTGCATGCTTCACCTTGAAGATCCATATCGAATCCACAATTAATTTGTCTGCTGATCTTGGGACCACTTCCCAAACACTGTTCTTAACAATAGATTCATATTCCTCCATGATTGGATCTACCCATTCAGGTTTCTCTATTGCTTCCTCGAAATAGGATGGCTCCATCTCTATAAGCTCAGTCATTAGAGCCATGTAGCCAATGTACCAATATGATGACCTTATTTTCCTACACTAATTTGAAGGAGAACCCACATTCTCCCTTGCATCTTGTACAAGTCTCTCAACTTCCCTGGTCCTTTCCCTGCCTTATCTAGATGGTTCTTCTTGAATGGTTGTCTCCACTCTCTGCTCCTCAACTTGTGGCTGCTCCACAACTTCTTAAGGTTCCTCATTTGGAGATAAAATCTCCTCTTTTGGTGGGATATGAAGGTAGGGGAACCTATATTCTTGTGAAATACCTTGCCAAAAATATTTGACCCTTATCTGGAAACACTTCCTCTTACATAAAATATTCCTATTCATTTGTACAATGGATTAAAAACCTAGACATGAAAGATGAAGACCTGATGGTAAGTTTTGATAATACA
Organism: Pinus taeda; assembly: GCA_000404065.3. NCBI lineage: Eukaryota > Viridiplantae > Streptophyta > Pinopsida > Pinales > Pinaceae > Pinus > Pinus taeda. The sequence goes on along the minus strand of APFE031153182.1, from coordinate 300,786 downwards.
TCACTTTATATAATGATTCCTATTGATGAAGTTACTAATTTCACGCGGGAAATTACTGATGAATAAATCGTGGAACTTTTGAAACTTTACATAAAATCCTCATACTTCAGTTTTAAAGGCGAATTATATGAACAAACCCGCATAGTAGCTATGGGGGACAATCTCCTTTATCCCCCATAATTGCAAACATCTATATGGAACAATTTGAAAAGAAAGCCATCAATTCCTTTCCCTACACCCTTGAAGGCTGGAAAAGATTTGTGGATGACATATTCACCAAATGGAGTCATGGGAGAGAAAAACTAGACAAATTCCTTAATCACATAAATAGCCTCTTTGATCATATAAAATTCACTATCGAAATTGAAAAACATAATCAACTTCCATTTCTGGATATCCTTCTAACCAAAAATGATGGAAAAGTTGGTTTCCAAGTCCTTAGGAAGAAAAATCACACTGAAATATATTTGCATGCTAACTCTCATCACCACCCTAAACAAAAAATTGTAATCATGAAAACTCTAACCACTAGGGCTGCTAGAATTTCTGACCCTGATCATCTACATGTTGAACTTAACCATCTTCACAAAGCCTTTGAACAAATGGTTACAATAAAAACACCATCAACAAAGACATGCACCAATCCCTAAGCAAGAATAACAATAATAACAAAGATAAAGAACAAAAAACTTCAAACACATCCAAAATCTCCCTTCCTTATATAACACGCACCATAGATAAAATTACAAAAAATTTGAATGAACATAATATCAATGTAGCTTTCACTCCCCAAAACACCATCAAAAAATTAACTGACTCTGTTAAAGACTCAATAAACCCTAACCAACAAAAAAGTGTATATATTGTACCTTGTTCCTGTGGTAAATAATATATTGGAGAAACAAGCAGATCCTTTAACATTAGAATCAAAAAACACATCACTGATTTATGAAAAGAAAGAACCTCAAAGTCTGCCTTAGCGGAACATGCTCACTCTTCCTCACACTACATCTGCATGGAAGAAGACAAATTTATTAAAAAAGAAAACCATTATCTAAAAAGAAAAATTAAAGAATCCAGAGAAATAAAAAAAAATAAAAAACAACATAAATCATGATGATGGATTAAAACTAAGCCATACTTGGAAACCATTACCGAAAAATATAAAAAACCAATAATTAACTCTCAAAACTTTTGGTCCTAAAAAATTGTTTGAATTTCTTAACTTATAGGTCCAAAAAATTTAGAAAAAATTAACTCTAATACTATTGCACATATACATAAATCCAACATTAAACATAATAAAATAAATCCAATTTCAAAAATTTTAATAGGTTTAATTTCGGATAAATCGATACTAATACTAATAGTATGTGATTTTACATACCTCCATAATACTAACTTAACATTAATAATAATCCATTTAAAATAAAACCAAACATAATACCCCTAAACAATTGGAAATCTCATTTTGCAATTCAAGATGAAGAGGTATAAAATGCTTTCCATCACATAAGAATCCTAAAAAGTTAAACTCATCCAATCTTAATAGATATTTTTTTAAAAATAATTCTCATTCCTTACATATTGCATTTATATCATTAATTATAAGTCTTATAATAAATCCAAGGAAATGAATTCAAAAGATGGTAATAGAGTTATAGTATAGATAAATTTACACTTTTAATTCATTTACTTCCGAATAAAAATATATAACATTAATAATAATTCCAAAATCATAAAATCATAATAACTCTAACAGTTGAATAATCTTAATTTCAAATTAAAATCAATAAATTACATATAATATTAATAAAAATCCAAAATCCAAATCAATAAATTACATATAATATTAATAATAAATCCAAAATCAAAATAATTGATAATTGGATTTTTCTATTTCAAATTAAAATCAACAAATTAATTAAACTATACAACTCAATTAATTGATAATTGGATTTTTCTATTTCAAATTAAAATCAACAAATTAATTAAACTATACAACTCAATTAATTGATAATTGGATTTTTCTATTTCAAATTAAAATCAACAAATTAATTAAACTATACAACTCAATTAATAGGTTCATAAAATCCTTAAGGTTAAGAACAATTTAATAAACCAATTTAAATTTTACTTCAAAATAAATAACCCTAGCCCACTAATTTTTTTCATAAGACACATATCTATATATACACAGGATTAGTTTTATGATACATCATTGATCTCTTCATAAACGATTTTCATTTCTCCTAAGCATGGGCTCACTTGGAAGTCTGAAACGTTGGGTTCAATAAACTCTCTAAAACATGCATATATCTTTTTCACTACTTTTTGAAAGAAAAACTTCGAGATGGCCTTTAACATAGTACCCTCAATTTCTTGTAAAACAGTAAAAACATTTCTATGAATGCCATAATTGTTATTTTTCCTTTGTTATTTCATTTTCTTGTTTAGATTCTTTAGAAGGATTCTTTGTCTTAGAAATTGCATAAGGAATATGTGGATATTCATTGCTCTAGCATGGCGGAGGTCAGCGGTACAAACACTATTCTTGTTCTTGTATAGCTTGTCTGGGATAAGTTGAATGTGCTAGAGAGTTGAAAAGAAACTCTTTGCTCATGGTTTAAGGGAAATCCCAAATAGTTCAAGCACTAGCAAAAGTGCATCATATCCAACTCTACTTTATTCACCTGCACAATTATCTTCCTATATAGATCAATGTGAATTAGAAAGTTGTCATACTAGGAGAAATTCTTAGTAGTATGTGCCTCATTAAACATAACATATTTAGTTTTCCTCCAAATGAGGAAAACACTTCTATTTTGACTAGCTTCCAAGTGTCATGTTGTGCAAAAGTTAACAACCCATGGAAGTTTAACCCGTGAGGGTGATTTTCTAGGAAATAGAGGCAAGGAGGAATTCACCATTTGACCACAAAATTTGGTGAAAACAATCTAATGGGAGCCTTAGCATATGGACATTATTTGAAGAGATGTTTAAGGTTAGTAGGTCAATTACATAAAGGATACTTAAACTTAGGAATTCCTTAGTCAAGTACTCTCTTATCAAAATCCAATCCCTCAAGAATGAGGGACTAGGAAGGTATTTTTGACTCCTATCACTCATTTACAACCACTGCAAAGTTGTAAAAGGAAAATTTTCTATTGAGAATTGAGGGAATTTAGTTAATCATCGAAAATAGGCTTGCTACAACAACATTTGTCACCATCTTCCTTGGATTTTTTTTAGGTTGTAGGAAATGCCTAGTTTGGCCATGTTCCAATGCTAAAAAAACCATGAAACATCAAACTCAAGCAGTTGTACCATATGCCATATAAGGTTTCCAAATGTATAAATGTAGTATGGTATGGTCACGATGTTCCTAAGATGTTTCAACCATTTCTAGTAACATTTCAAGTGCTTTTTTGGAAGTTTCCATACCTACCTAAGTGCCCATGAGGGTTGCGGAACACATATGAAATGATCTCCCTATCCACGCCAATGACCCTTTGAGAAAAAACAAATATATGGGATTGATATATGAGGAGTTTGTAGCATCAGTAATGATTTGTAATTTTAAATTCTTAAAATAAAAGTTGACATTTTCCTTTATCTAGTTGTTTCTTTTTGAGAAATAATGTGAGAAATAATGCATTGAAATCTAATGTTCATTGTATTAATTCCATTAATCTAAGAAATAATGCATTGAAATCTAGTTCCTTCTTTGTCATTTGCAGTTGTACTTTATCAATGGATTTGCTCCTTTGATTTTTTATTCTCTTCTTATTGTAAGTTTTGAATTGATATTTTCCACATTTAATTTATATGTTGGGGTAATCCATATTTCCCATTCTAGGAACTTGGATAAATGGCTTGAGGAATTATGGTCATGGATATTAAAATTCATGGATGCAATCTACCCATTTTCTTTTCAGGTAAATCATTAGTTTCTTTTTGAATACTTTCTATTGTTTTTGTTCCTCAAGATCTATGGTTGTTGACTATTTTGTTGTGCATGTACAACAACCTAGAATAGACGGAGTAAAATTGTTAGTAGCAAAATTTGTAGAGTTTACAATTTTATTTTTCACATCTGATCCAAATGGATCTTAACTACCACTTCCTTTGAAAAACAGTGATGGTAAGATACTATCTCTTTTTGGTCTATTTTCATTTAAGGGAGGATAAGACATACAAGTAGAATTTACTCCCTAAACTGTATGCATTATGTAGGATTTTTCCAAACAATTATCTTACATCATATCCTTTGTTATGATCCTGAAGATATTTATGTGCATATTCCTCCTAAAGGATTTAACTATGATATTGCATATATATGTTGCTTCCATATAAACATGCAAGTTGATAACTTTCAATACATCATGATTGGTTGGAGTACATCCTCTTAAGGGTCCAAGATTGCTAGAACGAAGCAAACAAGAACTTAGGACACATGTTGGATTTGTTTCATTCACCTGATATTACAACGCTTCAAAGTTCTATAATTATTATTATCATCAATAAGTATTTTTCTGGTTCTAATTTTGTCACCCTAGGATTTGTTTTAGAATGGCTGTTTTTTACGCATAAGAAAACATTACAATGCAAATTATGCTACATCCAGGCCACTAAAGATGAAAAAGAAAGATATATAGAAAATTTGAACAGTGATGAGTGTTTCCTTTATGGGATGGACGATACTTTAATTTGTTGTGACAGTTTTCCCACTGCTTATCATTCTAGATGTGTTGGTGTTTCAATTTTGTTTTTTACTTGAAGGAGATTGGTATTGTCTTGAGTGTTTGGTGAAAGAAAGAACCAAAGGAATTGAGGAATTGAGTGGTTTTCAAGGAATTGAGGTATTGGGTTACAATCCATATCTACATGTATACTTCTCTTCCTACGTTTACTTGTCAGTGTAAGTTAAACTTCTGATGGCTTGAGTTACTAGTTTTCTATTAATTATTTCTATGCATTCTTCATTGAGGTTCTTTATAAATTTTTCTATGTTTTTTATGACTAAGGTTCACATGGTTGGCCTGAATCCCCATTACTCTTGGAAGTATTTCTATTTGGTGTGGTTTCAGTAAGGAAATGGTTAAATTCCCATGCTAATGGCCAACAAATATACACGTTTGTGGCTTTTGGTTTCCATCCATGGATAGGGAATTCACAAGCCAAATGGGTGCTCAAAACTCTCATCTAACTTCTCTAAGGAAAGAAACTATGGATCACTTGAAATTGTGTCATTTCTGCTCCAGCCAACATAAGTAGTTTTGTTGTGGAGGATTTTATGAACAACTGCAAACCCATCTTCATAGGACTATGTCCTATATAGAACATGGGATACATTGAAAACCTTGAACATATGATTTTATTAATGAAGGAAGTTTTGGAAGGAACTTCCTACCGAAATATCCTTTTCTCATATGGTAATCTACCTTTAGATGCTTCCATAAAATATTTTGCTAGAGAATTTTTGGGTGCCAAAAAAATTCATGATGCATCTGCCAATTACTGTGAAAGAAATCCTAACCTTATTAAACATGGAGTATAACTCTTTAAAAATAGGCTTCTATGTGATTTTGGTTCCATGCCATATAGATGGTTGTTCCCCAAATGTTTTGTAGCAATACATCATGGTGACAGTGGAACAACTATAGCAACATTACATGTTGGAGTACTCGAGATAATTTTCCTTTTCATACTAGACCAATTTTATTGGGTTGAACATATGAATTGGACATGCATTGCATCACCACCATTAAAGAAGAAACATCTTATCCTAGATAACAATGAGGATAGTATTATGGAAGCTGAAAACCCCCTTTGGACTCAATCTATATGGCTATGGCTGCTAAAATGAAAGATAACGTAGCTGACATTGCATAAAGAATTTGTTTTGAGGGTGGAGTTAAAAATGCTATAAATATTCTTGTAAACAAGTTCTATATTTCAACAAATAGGATATTCTGAAAATTCAAGGCTAGGAATTAAAGTCATGCGAAATATGTTGGGGAGATTTTATCTTGCTATGATACACCTGAGATTTTCTAGGATCTCAGCATCATGTAAGGGCACAATGTTTCCTTTTGGAGCCACTGTAATGCACAATCTACAAGAAGGCATATTTGCGAATGAGGGTTGTATTTTTGGTGAAAGATATTAAGGAGTTTCTTGAAACCTATGATGACCAAAGTTTGATGGTTTTAGGGTTAGTTTTTTTTATTTTTTTTGTAAGTAAGGAGGCTTATCTTAGGTGTTGTAATGAAGGTTCTCAATTTCACAGTCTATTATAACAATAAATGCATTACTGAGCAGACAAGAATGGATCTCTAACAAAAAACTTAAAAGGAGGCTTACCTAACTAGAATTTGTAGTTCATATTACATCCACCAACATTAGTACCTAAATAAAACATTCATTCCATTTCCAAATTTAAATGGTTGATGGTCATGCATTCTAGTTTGCTTTAATAGCTTTTTAGATTGTGGTAATTTTGCATATAAGGTAAGAGGAGATATATGATGGTTGGTGATAATGTTGCAAAGAATCAAATAACATGATACAAGTGCAGGTTTCTTACCTCAAATAGGAAATAACAATAAAATGGCAACAAAAACATGAGAAAGTTAATAAATAAAGAGTAATCAAATTCTAAACAAGCATGATCGCAGGAACTGTGACAATTGGATTTGGGTTATGTGTATGTGTTGTGGATGTCCAAAACCTTTATTTCCCCTCTATGGCATACTAATGCAAATATTAATTCCTGCATTTCTACATACAAGTTCACCAATATAAACATGACAAGTTTTGATAGACGACATTGAAGATTGAATTACAAGTGGAGTCAACAAAGGAAATTGGGATCAAGGGGTGGTGTAAAGTTGGCATGAATAAATTAGATTCTTTTAGTTCTATGATTTGTCATCACAGTAGGATTCAAGGATACCACCTCAAGGGGGATGCTTGTGGCACTAATGTTATCACTGTTATGTTGTGACAACATGTGTTATGTCACACATTATAAGCATTGTGTATTGAATATTTTCTATTTAATATTGGTTTTCTTCTCTTCTTTGGATAAATTGAAGGACCCAACCTCTAAACCTGTATTATGAAAGTGCCACAAGGAGCTAGGTTCCTCTTGCTTTGTCAGCAATAATTATGGTGATGATGTAGAGAATATGATAGAGATAATTTTTTGAGGCACCAATGTTAAGGGTGTCTTTTCAACTATTAAGATAGAAGGAAAAAAATCAGATGTTAGATACCATAGAATATTTTGTTCATTCATTTTGGTTTTACTTTATCTTAGATTTCTGAATTGTTACTTATTATAAATTTGTAGGTGGCTTCAGAAGAATACCTAGTATTTTTTATAATGAAGGTTTAGAAATCCCTAGAAGGAGTAGACAATATGCATGGCAAGTTCCTGTTGAAATGGTAAGGAGTGTATCACAACTAGCTGTACATGTCTTCAATCAATTTGCTATTTCATCATTTCTCTTAGGTTCTCAGAAATTGGCCTTCTATTGTTCTTATATTCTTGAAATTCTTTACAAGTGAGGAACAATGATGCTTGCATTAGATAGGATGACCTTTTAAGTTCAGAATATTTCTACCAACTTAAAATGGCAGGAGACAGGAGTCTAGTACTATCTTCAAGAAGATTTTTATTTGTGCCAAGGATTTAGAAAATGGTCTAATAAAGTATTTGATAGAATTTGGGAAATAGAAATCCATTCCAACCTACATTATTAAATATGGAACAAAGGTTGAGGAGGCCTTAGATGATACATGCAAGTATTGGATAACCGAGTATCATGTGCCTATGTGTTTGTTGAAATATTTTGAACAAGAAGTGCAATTATGTGTCCACCCAAATAAAGGTTCATTACAGATTGTCCAAAATTTTCAAGTTGGATGTGTTTACCATCATCATGGAAAAAGTGGAGAATAATGAGAAATTTTCATGTACTCATTCAAACAAGGATGTACTAATCCGATATGTAGTGATTTTTTCCCTGTATGTTATAAAAAATCTCCTTAATTCGTCAGGATTATGTGGATATGCACTTAATGGGTTGCAATCTTATTATGAAATTTTATGGTTTACTATTGTACCATATACTTATATACAAGGTTCTATATTATTACAATGATAGGTGTAGATAGCATGTCCAATTATTATCCACTTTGGTAGGATTAAATCATCTCTTTAATTAAATTTTGTTAATCAACAATTTAGATGAGTTTTGAAGGAATATTTTATATTCATTGTTAACAATGAACATTCAGTATAAAATTCTAATCGTATGTCCTTGTTCCTTATCCAAACTGTTTTGTATAAAGGAACTTAGTCATGGAGGTTTGAATGGAATGCAAATGTTTTGTTCCAGTGCAAAAATGTTACAACTTTGCATATTATATCGAAACCCTATTTGAAGGCCATTGGTGAGGAAATGGTCCCATAATACATGTAGTAGGTTCCATATTTTCTAGAGCCAAGTAGAACATAAATGGAAAATTTTGGATGTAATGTTCCACCATTGTGGGCTATTATACTTTTCAATTTTGTTTTTGTTTGTTATTTTCAATTTTGATTTCTAGTATTTCTTGTAATGGGAAAATTTGTAGTTCTATTTCATCAGTAATTGAAATTTGACCTAGCCAAACTTCCAAGGATCGAAATGTTGCATTTTTTAAGAATATTGACGGTTTTAAATAGTGTGAATTGACTAAGCTAAAGCCTGGCACACATGTCTTCGTTGTTTATGGTTAGAAAATTTATATTTGTTGAAATGTAGTACATGATTTTGAGTTTATTTCCACTTTTGCACTTGTGTATTAAGAATAAAGATGGAACAAAATTTAGGGGAGTTTTAATATATACATGTTAAAAGTAATTGTTCCCTAACTGTTAATACATGTAAAGTTCAAATAATTTGGCTGTAATTTTATGTTAATGGATGCAATTTTTTCCTTTTCAAGGTGATAAATTCTTTAAAAGTGTAAGTTATACAATAGAAGTTGTTTGTGTTGGACCCTTTTCTAAAGCATCAGAGAAAATCCATGAGGAGGAGGCCCAAATTTTGACTTAATATATTGAGCTTTCCAAGTTTGAAGCTGCACCAATTACACAAATATGGAATTTAAAAAATTAAAACCCCTGTTTACCAAACTACTAGACACCGATCTCTTCCGTGGATCCCAAATAAATTAAAATCTAGTTCTAACCTTATCGCGTCCGAATCAAATGCTAACCAACATACATCTTCCGGAGCGATATCTGTCGGATCTCGTTCATTCATAATGAACGTCTATGATTGATCCAGAATTCAATTATATTAAATCACAATCCATAAAATATCGCACCTGAAAGCTGGATTAAACTATGTGCATATTTCGATGCGATTACCGTCAGATCACTTCAACGGTCACTATCGATTTATCAATTAACTCGATTTTATAATGTTATCGGTTCCATTTCTTGTGTTAAAGTGCGTGCATGTTCACCAACGAACACCGTTGATCTTCTCCCAAATAGATCATCATTGATCCATCTTGTGATCAATGATGATTTGTCAGTTCATTCAATCTCTGTCTGCTTTCAATCGGTGATCAACAAATTAAAGCCTTTGTCCATACGATCCTCAAATGCCAGACTCCACTAAAGGTTTTAATTTCACACACAATTTCCTGTATTTAATAGAGGATTCAGCCTACGATTTCAAGAATCAACGAAACCAAATCACATAATAAAAGATCACGCAGAAACAAGTTTTGAACACAAAACTCCTTTCATTCATAACAATTTATATATATATATATATATTCAGAACATCTTGTGCTCTAATTCTACTCTCTCCACTACTTAGCTCTCTCTAAACACTTTTTCTCACTCTCCTCGCACGTTTTACATTTATATGAATTAATTACATAATTATGGATTATACTAAATCCATGATTTTTTCCCATAATTTACTCAACTAAGTCCTATTCGGGATCTCATAATCCCTAAGATTTCTACGAGATCTACACATATCAATTATCCATGATATCCTCACATAGTTGAGAATATTTCACAACTGAAAACCTCACACATAGATTTCTCACTCAATCTATACAAGATTCCTAAAAATAATTAAAAACATCACTCCCTAAATCAACCAAATGAACAATAATATTCTGAGTAGGATGCTCCTGCATCAGAAGTTGAATATAGGGAGGTGACTATTTACATTTGGATGTGAGGGGGAAAGTTTGTTTCATAACTAATCATTGCACCTAAGGAATGTTTACTAAGTAAATTTGCTGCATGGTTTACTTCTAACAAGTTTTGTCTTAGGTTATAGAAATGACTTCTAGATATTCTAAAGTAATGTAAGTTGTGAGTTCATCTGCAGAGATTTCACATTCAAGTGATTCTTGTCATATACTAGTTTCTCATGTTAATATGAATTGTGGTGCAGATGTTGATTATTGTATTCATGGAAATTTTCTTTGATTATTATAAAAAAATTATGTATATTTTGATAGTTATTATATATGATTTCTGCTTATGGATGCATCCTTACAAGTCCTGTGACTTATATTATTTCTTGGCATCGATCATGACTTAAAATATATTAAAGTCAACTACACAAGGCCTCTAGACTATCCTTTTTATAGGAGTCCAATAATATCTTAACATATGCTTCTGGTTTCTTGACCACCATGCCTTTGCGAGAAATACAATTTTAGGATGTGGTTTTTCTAAAGCTTGAGCTTGTTGAATTTTGGAATATTGTGCATAAACAAGCAAGTTGTCCATACTCAAAATAATTTCTAGACTCCATATACTTGAATGGATTTTATTGGTGTCTAGGTATTGTACACAAGAATAATATAGAATCTATAGTCTATTCATAGTTTATGTTTGTGATTTATGTTGCATATTCCGAGGCCATAAGAAAAGTTCACATGGTATTCTTCACTTGTTCAATATTTAAGTGTGCTAGAATTGGGAATGCAAATATTGAAGTATTAGAGATCTAAAGGAGAGCCTTTGAGAGGGGTTGAACCATATTGTCTAGTGCTTCATAGATAGTCTGACTCTTTCCATATTCATAGACTCTCTTTCAAGATCCCACACCTCTCTTTGGGGTCCAAAAAACACCAAGAGGAAACTATGTGGCAATTGTTTGATATCCCACCATTTTGAACTTTCATGTTTTGCTTTAGCCATTTCACTATTGTTTCTATTGAAGGCCATATATCCATGAAACAAAATATTAAATCATTTTTGTGTAAGGTCCTTAACATGTTCTAACAACATATGATGATTGGAATATAAGAATGAGATTCACTATTTCTGAAATTTGAACACTCCAAATTATTTAGACAGGGGAAGTTTTGGCCCTCTTTTTAAATAAATTAGGAAGAATACAAATGGAAAATGTTGAGGGTTAAACTTCATATTCCTTTCCTCTCATGTTTGATGGCTTTTGGTGCCTCTATTACCCACTAGAATAAAGAGAAAGTCAATGCTCCTATGAGAAGAGACCTTTTGGCGAAATTGTCTGGGATCATAGAGAAAGATTAGGTTGCAACATATGTTCCACCATATAGGATGCCTGCTATATACCACCACATGTGCACAAAACTTACAGAAGTAGAATGCAAATGAAATAGCTTGATCCATGGCTTCTCAAGCTCCAAAACCTACTTGCCACAAGAATGGAGATTAATCATGAAAAATCATGCCTTTTAGATTATGAATTTCCTGAGGTACCTCCCTTTCATGTAGAGGATACTTTTCCTTTTCCCCAGAAGGACTTGGACTCGAGTTTGAAATACCTTGGTTTCTTTATTAAACTAAATTGTTAAAATTTTGCACATTTGGTATCTTAAATTATGTTGCCTTTAACTTTCAAAAAAGGTTTGGAAATTCCCTTTGGCCTTGACTTCCTAGATTTTTCATGTAGCATTTGAAGATTGTATGTTTTCAATGTTGTTTACGTTTGAAGCATCTTTTTGTTAATCTTGATTTTATGTTGTACGCTGTAAAAATATAGAATGGACAATCTCTAAGATACAAATTTATGAAGGATTCTTAAAATAAGCTATACACAAAAATAACAATGGAGTAGAAATATGTTTTTATGTATTCAACTGTGTCAAGAGTCAGATAAAGATAATATGCATTTGTTGTACATAAGGCAATCATACTCCATAGCTTGTAAAAGTAAACTGATTTTCTAGCTACAAGTTGCAAGTTGCATGCTTATATTAGGTGTGTATGTGCATTTCAAAATATGTGGTTTATTTATTTGTGTCTAATTATTGCTTCAAATGTGACCATGCAGTGGACAATTTGACCTTTTAATTTCTCATGGAAAGAATTCTACACAATACTTTTATGGTGCAGAGTTTGACATTTTTGGTGGTATTTTCTCTCATTTATTTCTTTTTATTTTCTTTCACTTTTTTCTCATGTCAAAGAGGATTACTTCTTTTAAACACTCTAATTGAACGTTCCACTAATATATCAGTATTTTAATAAAAAGTTGTTATGAAGTGTATGGAGTCTTACCTCAAGCATGAATTTGTTGATCTCAACATTTTCTAATTTTTGTTGTGGAGAATCATTGGAAGAAGTGTTTAAGTGAAGAAATTGTATTTAGTGTTCTTTTGAACTTTTCCATGTGCTGTAAAGGAAGTTCTATAGTCTCATTATATTGCAAATAATTATAAGAGTTTTAATATATATTTTAATTAAAAATACAGATGAGATCACATTATTAGTATTTAAATGAATATCTATTGGTTTCAGATCAAAAACCTTGGATTCATCTTCTAGCCCTGGATTTTCCAAAGAACGGACCTTCTAATCTTTAGCATGACTCTTGATTGGTGGATGCTATCAATTATACAATTTTTAGAGGAAAACTATTGAATGATTTGAAAGGTGGATATACATGTGCAATGCATTGGAAACATAGTGGGAATGTTTTGAGGCGATTAAACAATATTTCATGTGTAAATTCTAGCCCAATCAATATTTAGTTGGAAAATCATATTGTAATACATAGTATTTCATATAATAAAAATTGTGATTCAAATTATTTATGATTGTATTTGATATATTTTATGTTGTTATCAACTTATGAGACTGCGTGATTCACATGTTTTTATATTAGATGAACATGAATATTGTATGATATTTTTTTAATATAGTCGCAAAATCATTCTAATTCATTTATGTTGATTAAAAATGAATACAAATGAAATGAATATAAAACTATTAAATTAGTAATTTATATTAATTAATAATGAACACAAATAAAATGAATATACAACCACTAAATTAGTTGTTTATAATGATTATCAATGAAAGTAAATGAAATGAATATAAACTACTAAACCAGTCATTTAAATAATGAATGTGAAACTACCAAAACAAGATAAATGAATATTGCAAATGATAAATTTGTGATTACAAATGAAGACTAAATTTTACATATATATGACTATTAGTAGCTAATATATAATATCTTATAGCACAACTAGAATTTAATCATATTTTTTTGGTTATTAATGGGTTTCAATTGATGACTAAAATTTGCATATATATGACTATTAGTAGCTAATTTACAGTATCCTATAACAGGACCAAGATTTTGGTCATATTTCTTTGATCATTAATTGGTTTTCTAAGGTGATCATATAGTAATATATTTTGTTGTATATTTGGTCATTAATTGTGGTAATTAATGACTAAATATACTAATAAACAATAAAATTGAGACAACCAATTAATTACTAACCTAAAAATGACTAAAAATTGGTCGCATTATAAGATACTATAAATTAGTAACTATTGGTCACCGACTGAAAAATGGTCGTTTATATGAAAAATTTAGTCATATTTTTAGTAACTAATTAGCCATTTTGTACTAGTGTGACATGCCACTACATGGCTATTGTTATATAAAGCAAGTCCACAAAATTACATAATCGGGGAAATGAATTAGAAATATGGATGTAAGATGTTTTGGTCTCAAAAAAATTCTGATGGGTTTCAATTTTTTTTATTTAATTGTTTTTTGGCTCACAACCATTCATCCTTTTTCCAACGTCGAAAATGTTTTTACAATATTTCATTCATTTTAAATCATATTATCATGGAAAATTTGTTTTCATAATAAATCATTCATTTAAAGTCATACTATCTCATACACTTGATAACTTACTTTGACAATATCATGAATCAATATTATGGCTTATCAATACCACATGTCGATATGCCCAAAAAGCCATAACTCATTTCGTATGCCACTTGTTCATATGAATTTTTTTTAATTAATCAATTTAATTAAAAGATAGAAAATGTCATAAATGTTTTTGAAATAGATCGTAATATTTTGATTTGTGACTATTACTAAGAATATTCTAGAATACTCTATGGAGGTTAAATCCCAACCATCCACCTAATTATTGATAATTAAATTAAAATTTTGAAAATATTATTCCAACATAGACACACTCCATGTAATTATATTATATGTGTGTGCAAGAGAGAGATACACCTTGTGATGTCATTTTCATGTTTTAAGTTGGACATATAAAGATTAAATAAGTGGAATGTAGTGTAGAGGTTACTTAGTGCAGACATTCCTTAAAATAGTGGACTAGGACAAATCACTTTCTATGACAAAATACTCCTACATATTTCTAATTAACTTTCTTGTCCAAAGTTTGGTCCTAGTCATGATAGTTGAGGAGATATTTAGAAATTCATTTTGGCAAATGGAGATGAGTAATGCACAAAAAAATGACTAATCATTATTTGTAAAAAAAGTGTGTTTGTGTGTATGTTTATATATATGATTATTAGTCATTTGACTACTTTTTATCTCATAACATTAATGAAATTTTTTTTCACTTTCCTACCAATGAAGGTTACTCATCTTTTTGTGCATTGCTCATATCCATGTTCCAAAATGCATTTTTAAATATCTCCTCAACTAATACTCGAGAAACTACTAAAAACTATAAAAAAATTGAAGAGAGGCATATGAAGATTTAAGATGAATACAACCAAATTATTTAATCTGTTACTTTGAAGTTTAAGAAAAAAACATAGTTTCAATATAATGATGATGATGATTGATTTGAGGTTGTAGGTGTGGGAAGATTTATCACTACCCATGGAGGAACATCAATTTATACATATGCATGGAGTTTATGTGTTTCTTCCACTAACTAGGTTGAAGCATGTGCCCTCATGCAGTCTTCATATTCAAGATTTAACTATAATAAATAATGTACTCCACGAACTTTATAAGACATATGGTCTTAGGAACCAAACCATTGGACTTCATACTTGCTTCAATCTTCAATAAATAAAGTAATTCATGCATTCCTTTCTCAATGTCCCCTATTTAACATGTTCTTAGGGAAAATAATAACTAGGCTTATTCATATAGCAATAAGGAAATCCTAAAAAAAGAGGATATTGTTATCATTAGCAATAAATTCTATTATCAACCCATTCTATAATATTAATTGTCAATTTACGTGGGCATTTAATGAAGGGCCACTAACTTATTTTCAACGTGATGGGCTCCTTGGCCTAATTTACATGACATGACTACTTGTGTGCTTCATGCCTTAGCCACATTTCGTTCTCAATCATGAAACATTGTTGTAAATTTGATGACCTCTCAATGAGTTTATTCTCGAAGTCATGGATCCATTCATGCATAGGTTTAATCATTTCCACCAGTGTAGCCAGATGATGGGCTATGGTGAAGTGTTTGGGGTAATGGAGAGTTATATATTTCTAGAAGTTTCTCTTGGTAAGAAGTCACTCCTCATTCTCTCTTATCTACATGTTAGAATGCGTTTGGGGAGGTGTGCATTTTGCAAGTTGTGAATTTTGTTTTAGACTTTATTTTATGTATTTTATTTCCTATCCTATGTTGTTACTTTGCTTTATAGTTTCTCCTTCCCTTGGCTCATATTAATCTCTATCTTTAGTTTGGTGGTCTATTATTTAGTAACCCCTTTATGGATAATTAGGTTTTATAGGAGATACACAGGGTGTTAAGGTGGCATGAAGGGTTAAGAAAAGAAAACTATCAATGTATTTAAGTTCTATCTCAACAAATTTGGGTAAAGGATGTCAATTTTTTTCATCTCAATTGGAGGTTGTAATGGGGATTTTGGTGCAACCTAGGAAAGTACTACATTTGGTTGAAAATAAGTGTGTAGTACTTCAAAAAAAATTGAAAAAGTCTTCTTAGAGTAATTAGGTTGGACTTTGGAAAATAAGTGTGTGGTTCTTTAAAATCAATTGGAAAGTTCTTATTAGCGAAATTAGGTTGGACTTTGGAAAATAAGTGTGCGATTCTTCAAAATCACCTAGAAAAGTCTTCTTAGAACAATTAGGTTGGAATTTGGAAAATCAGTGTGGGGTTCTTCAAAATCAATTAGAAAAGTCTTCTTAGAGTAATTAGGTTTGAATTTGGAATCAAATCTTTTTTAAAATTCTCACCTCTAGATAGGGCATGGATTAGCGAGTATAATAGATTGCCAATATAAATTCAAAGATACCGAAGAAGTCGACAATAAAATAAGTACTAGTTAGTTCTCATTTTTTAAAAGATTTGTAGGATTCTATGAATTATATTAATTGTTACTTATATTCAATATCTCTTACTTATATTAAAATCAATATTATTAAAAATCCCATTTTCTACGCTTCATACTTATATTCTGATTTATCTTAGTTTTTTATAACTCTTAATTTGTTCTTGGGTTTGTTATAACTCTTCATTTGAATTCTAATAATATTTATTATTTTCCCATTTGGTGTAGGGAGACATCAAAGTTCCTTTAGTCTTCGGGGTGCAACTCAATTGGTGATTGAGGTAATATGAAATATTATGTAAACTAAGAGATCCAAGGTTCAAATCCCTTGAAGGTAGCCTAATATACAAATA
Organism: Pinus taeda; assembly: GCA_000404065.3. Taxonomy (NCBI): domain Eukaryota; kingdom Viridiplantae; phylum Streptophyta; class Pinopsida; order Pinales; family Pinaceae; genus Pinus; species Pinus taeda. Next base: position 283,789 of record APFE031153182.1, on the reverse strand, counting down.
GGAGGACGCGCTCTAGGCCTTATGGGTATTGAAATTGACCTTGTGTCTTGCGAGTACGAGCCAAACCCAGTAATCCATTACTTTGGTATATTATATATATATATATATATATATATATTATATTATATATATATATATATATATATATATATATAGATAAAGAGTTATCTCAAATATAAAAATAATTAAATCTTTTATATTGTGCTTATAGTCTTTTATATATTATTTTAATTTCTCTTTATCTAATTTTTATCACACCATATATTTCTTTTAAATTTAGATGTAACAATATTATTAACTAAAACTTAATACTTTCATGTTATATTTGATTAAAATTTAAAATAGACTTAACAATCCTATAATTTTTGATAATTATCTTTTATCTTTCTTTTACCATATTCTCAATTTAGGAAAGAACAACTTCCATATATTAGAAAAAATGATAAATTATATTAACAAACAATTTCAGGGGAGGGGTTTAAAGTGGAAACCAATTGTGTAAGGCTAATTCTAGCACAATTATGATAACATTTTTCTATTAGACATATCATTCTTCCATTCAATATGTGAGTTAACTTAAACCTAAACCTAAATACTATATACTCTCACACACTAATGAAATATTAAATATAGTGTTATTAAAATGCTTAAAGTAACACTGTCATTTTTGATTAAAAATGAGTAAGGTGGGTTTTAAACTTTTATTAAAAATGAGTAAGGTGGTTTATTGGTTGGAAATTGAGAAAAAAAATTAATTTTAAATGATTGAGTTTACACACTTTTTATGCTCCAATTTTTTTGAAACATTAAATCTATATTTATATTAAAAAATACATTTGAAAGTCTTTTGTTTTATTTTTTCTAGTTTGTCTATAAAGGTTAATAATTGACATCATATATTTGTCAGGTAAATTTTTTATAATAAAAGTGTTTCAGGATTTTTGAATTTTTAAGGGTGTTGAATCTAATAAAAAAACAAGTTTAAACAACAGAAATTTGGCCACAACTTTTTCCACTGGATTTCAACCAAAAATCTATCAAATTCCAAACACAAATCTGTCCACAACTTAAAAAATCACACTTAAAAACTGCTCCTAAACTTAATATGGTTAAAGTCTTCAAAGTCTCATGTCAGGTTACCCTAGCTTTCTCTCATGCTGCTACGTTTCGGTAAACAATATGACCGCAAAGATGTGCATAGTACTGGTTCAATTTCCCAACCATCTAAGTCTCGTCGGCTCATAAAATTTGAAATCTCAAGATGTATTTTCCACTGTCAACGACTCCATAATGAAAAAAACCTCTACACAAAGATAAATAGTGAAAAAGTGAGAAGAAACGCGTATGCATGACGCGCTGACATTTTATAAAGTAAGAAGAAACATGCATGCATGACGCGCTGCCATTTTATAAAATGTTTTCCAAATAACAGCGCGTCACCGTAACCATGTTATCAAACTATTCTTCTCTACGGTCGCATTGTGTACTAAAACGCAACAACCGCAGAGAAAACCCCTTGTGCCCGCCCACATTGTCTACTGAAACACAGTAGCAGGTGAGAAAGTTGGGTATGGTGACCTGAGACTTTGAAGAGTGCGAGAGGTGGTTGAATATGGAAATTGATCGCGGCCTATTTCATCATTTTCTTGTTTCTTTAAAAGTGATATACTTATATATTTTTTATAAAAAAACGCGCGCGCCTGCTGCTCCCTGCCTGCAGCAGCCTGCCCCAACCCTTGCGCTCTGCGACCTTCACGCCCCTCGCATCCCCCTGCCGATCCAATGGAGGGCAGCGGGGATCCGGATCCCCCTCGAGCACCACCGGAGGTGATGGCCTTTCGCTCAATGATTGCTGCTGGAACAAAGCGCCCAAGAAGTTTGTGAAAAAGCTGGATTCGATCCCTTCAGTAGCTTTACCTGAACAAGAAACTTGCAAAGCCGCAATGAATCTCATGGAAAGAGGCCTCATAGGCCAGTTCACAGGCCTCTGGGCATCACCTAAGTCAGTAGAGGATTGGACACAAAGGAACTGGAAGCCCCTGATCAAAGAAGGAGTCAAGAGCTATTTCGTAGGTGGGTTTCTTCGTGTTTGTCTTTGAAAACCCAGATGATAAAGGCTTGATATTTAGAAATGGACCATATTTTATGGGGCCACAGGGCCTATACTTGAATAAATGGGCACCGGATTTTGACCCCACTCAGGACATCCCTTCAGCAGTCCTGGTCTGGGTCAGACTACCTCATTTACCATTGCATTGTTGGAATCAAAAATCTTTTCAAATCATAGGTAACGCCCTGGGAAAATATATAGATCAGGCAGCGAGGAAAGACCAGTACTCATGTGCACGCATTTGCATAGAAGTGGACTTAGAGGAAGGGTTACCGAAAGCTATCAAGCTCACACTCGCTGGGTGGTCGTATGTTCAGGAGTTGGATTACGAACAGTTGCCCTTTAAATGCAGACATTGTCACAGCCATGGCCACTTTGCAAAGAACTGCAAAAAGAGAGCAGAGGAGCAAGTAGAAAAACAGAATAGGGAACAATGGACCCTTGTACACAAGAATGCATCCTCCAAAAAAAAAGGAAATGGTAAAGGCTCCACGGAAGAAGTTCCTAGCACCAGTAAAGGCAATCAAGAAACATAAGTAAATCCTAAAGATGCGGATAAGGATCAGGCCAATCAAGCTATTCTAAGTTAGGAGAATGAAGAACAAGAGGATACTTCTATTCCAAACAAGGAGGTAGAGGAAGTAATACAGAGGGAGATTAATCAGGGCAGCCCATTGAACCCTACATATGCAGAGATAATAAAGAAAAAACCAATTGAAAGTTATAGCTCCTCAGAGGACAAAGTTTATGAGCACCAAACAAAAAAAGCAGGAAGGAAATCCCGCAAAGAAAAAAGGGAGGAGGCAGAGAGACTTAAAACGCAAGGAAGCCAAGCCACCATAGAAATGACTATTGGGTGAAACACCAGACCAAGGTCCTCCAAGGGAGGGCCCACCCCTTCAAGTAAATAATGAATATCGTCTCTTGGAACTGCAGAGGTCTGGGGAACCCCTCCAAAATAGAGGCAGTCAAGGATCTTATGAAAGCAGAACCCTCAAACATACTCTTGCTCCAAGAGACTAAAATAGAAGGGCATGCCCTTCTAGAGATTAGTAGCTCAAAGTGGAACCAAAAAGCAGGCAAAGCGGCTAGCTCAAGGGGTACATCTGGAGGACTGGCAACACTCTGGAATGATGACCTTTTTCAGCTGGAAAATCACAAGGAAACGTAGCATTGAATCCAAACTGAATTAATGCACAAAGCAAGTAAGCTAAATATCACCCTTTTTAATCTTTATGTACCCGTCTCTTACTAGGAAAAGAGAGAATGTTGGAGCTCTCTATCAGCCTATATAGAACAGACTGCCCCCAGCAACATTATCATAGCAGGGGATCTAAACATTATTATGAAAGCTAAAGAAAAAAGGGGAGGGACAAATAACAGAGATCCCATGCTTGATCAGGTGGAGGATCTCTTCCAGCGCTGGGACCTACTGGACTTCAACCCCATCAGAGGTATTTACACTTGGACCAATAATAGAGTGGGAACTGACCACATCTTAGCTCGGTTAGACAGATTCATGGTTCAAAGCTCCATAATGATGAAAAAAAAAATAATAACAACAAAAATTTTGCCCAAGCTGGCCTCAGACCACAAACCCATTCAACTCCTTCTAGAAGATGAAAAAGACTTAGGACCCATACCTTTCTGATTCAACCCTCGATGGATTGAGAAGGAAGGCTTCGAAGAGACAATAAAGGCAGCCTGGGAAAAACCAGTATTGGGATCTCCTAGTTATGTCTGGGAGCAAAAGTTAAAGGCAACTAAATATGTGCTGAAGAACTGGATAAAAAAGCCAGTGCATACCCCTACCGAGCAAAGAAAGGAGACAGTCCAGGCACTCCAAAATTTGCAAACAGAGATGGAAAACATAGATATAACTGCAGATCTATTGGAAAAAGAAACAAAAGCTCAATGTTCTGCACACCACACCTTCAGAAAGGAGGAGGAATACTGGCGTTTAAAATCCAGGAGCTTGTGGTTGAAGGCCGGAGACAGAAACACTTCCTACTTCCATTGACAATACAGAGCGAGCTTGACCAGGAATCACATAGCAGAGATTAAAACTCCAGAGGGCAATGTATGCAACAATTATCATCAGATCAAGGCAGCTGCAGAAAACTATTTCAGGAATCTATATAGGAAAGAAAATCACAGCAACGATGAAGAAATTCTGGACTTCATGACTAATATCCCAAATCTGATTAGCCCTGAATAAAATGCAGAACTATGCAGGCCAGCCACAGAGGAAGAAATTATTAAAGTTGTCTGGTCCATGGATGCAGATAAGGCTCCCGGACCCGATGGATTTTCAGTCCATTTCTATAAGGCGTGCTGGCATATCATAAAAGTTGATCTATACAAAATGATAAGCAGATTTATGAAAAAGGCTAAGGTAGGCGGAGGAACAAATTCTACATACCTCGCGCTAATCCCCAAAGAGATCAACCCGGAAACATTCGCCAGGTTTCGGCCGATATCGTTGTGTAACGCCTCATACAAAATCTTGGCAAAATTGATCGCTAATAGGATCAAGCCATTGCTAAAAAAATTGATCTCACCTTCTCAAGGCGGATTCGTGGAAGGCAGAAATATTACAGACAATGTAATACAGGTCGAAGAGATTATACATTCTAGCAAACAGCGGAAGGAAAAAGGCATGCTGGTCAAGTTAGATATGGCCTCCGCATTTGACAGAGTGGATCGTTCATTCATTTGCAAGGTTCTGATGGCGTTTGGGTTTTTGCAGCAATTCATAAATCTAATTAATGCCTGTATAGGAAATCCTTGGATCGCCCCGCTAGTCAACGGGCATCCCACGAACTTTTTCCAAACGCAGAGGGGCATCAGACAGGGATGCCCCCTCTCCCCGTCACTGTACATCTTAATGGCGGAGTCTCTAAGTCGAAAACTTGCTGAAGAAAAATCAAGAGGCAACATTCCGGGCCTTAAGCCATTCCATGGAGCAGAAGCACAGAATCATGCGTTATTTGCTGACGATACAATTCTATTAGGAGGAGCCACCACAAGAATCGCCAGATCCATAAACGCAACCCTCAACAAATACTGCAGAGTCTCAGGGGCATTAATAAATGAAAATAAAACAGAAGTTTATAGCTGGAATATAGAGCAGAGGGAGCTATCAAACATAACCACGATCCTAGGATTCAAAGGACAGGTAAATTGGGACAATTTCAGGTATTTAGGTCTCCCCATTACATCAGGAACAAACAAAAGATCGTTGTGGAGCGATTTAATATCGAAAATAAAAGCCAAAATCGCAGTGTGGGGAGGTCACTGGCTGACGAAGGGAGGAAAGGTAATCTTAATTAAAGCAGTACTCTCAGCGCTTCCAATATACCAGGCAGCGTTCCTCCTTGCTCCAAGAAACGTTACAGAGCAAATTTCCAAATTGCTTAGAGATTTTTTGTGGCAGGGAGGAAAGGGAAATGAAAATAAAATTCATTTGGTGAAATGGGATGTGGTAAAAAAAACACAAGCAGATGGAGGGTTGCAAATCAGAGATCCAGCCCTCATAAATTTAGCTCTGGGAGGAAAGATCCTCTGGAGGCTGTTACACGAAGCCACACACCCGGTCAGTGAAATTCTGAGGTCCAAATACAGTCCCAACAAAAATCTCAGCAATCTTCAGAATGCAAATACAGTCAATAGTACGCAGGTATGGAAACTTTGCTGCAAGAGCAGTAAGTTTTTCATCAAACATGTCTACAAGATCCCGGGCAATGGCAAGCGCACCCATTTATGGAATGATAGAATTATGGGGAAAGAACCCTTGAGGGACAATGAGGATATAGGTAACCTCAGGGACTGACTGAAGCAGGCAGGAGTTAATACTGTTTTCGACTTGTCAAAGTGGGATCAACGTGGGGATTGGGCTGGATGGGACTTTCATGGAGTTCCAGAGAGGTTAACACATCAACAAACTTTGTTTGAAGATATGCTGGAGGAAGCAGCGCCCATCAACAGAACCATGAAAGACAAATGGGGGTGGGGCCAGACCGGAATCTACACAACAACAGCAGGATATAGAGCAGTGCAGACCTCAAATAACAGCAGAGAAAACTCGGCCTTTTGGAAGAATGTATGGGATCCTTTAGCACTTCCGAAGGTAAACTTCTTTTTCTGGACCCTGGCTCATAACAAACTTTTAACAGGTGACAACTTGGCAAAAAGGAATATAGCAGGACCCCACAGATGTGTACTTTGCAACAACAATCTAGAAACAGCTCAACATCTTTTTCTGGAATGTAATTTTGCAAAACAAGTATGGATCATTATATTACAAAATTTTCATATTACTATTCCTTCACAAACCTATGTAGCAGATTTATATGCCAACTGGAATAGAATTTATCCCCAGTGGATCCCCTCCAAATCGTTCTGAAAAAAAATATGGACAGCTATCCCAAAGTATGTATGCTGGCAGCTTTGGTTAGCTCGAAATCAACAGATCTTTAGAGAAATAAGTCACACTCCATTGAAAGTAGCAGCAAAAGCTAAATCTTTTCTACTGGAAGCAGCTCAACAACAGTATTTTAAAGAAGACCCTCTGTTAATGCCTGAAGAAAAAAGATGGCTTGGTACGCTAGAGCCTCATCCACACAAGCAGCTCTCCTTTCCAAAAAAGACAAACCAGGAATGGCGCATAAGAGAAGAAGATGACAAATTCCAACTATGGTGGCGGACTCAAAATTTAACCACTATTTTCTTTGATGGAGCATCCAAAGGTAATCCAGGAAGTGCAGGAGCAGGAGGAGTCATATACTCCATAGATGGGATTGCAAAAGACTGTTTCAGCTGGGGACTCGGCCAGAAATCTAACAACCAAGCAGAGATCCTCGGGCTTCTGAAAGCATGCAACATTGCAAGAGACAAAGGAGCTAAAGATATCCAAGTGTTTGGAGACTCAGAACTAATAAAAAGAGCATGAAGATGGCAAACCCTTTTAGAAATGCTAGCCTAAACAAAATTCAGGACAGGTTGAAGAGAGTCATGTTAGACTTTGATACCTGTAAGTTTTACCATATTCTCAGAAAATCAAATGGGGAAGCAGATCAACTGGCAAATAAAGACAACTCTTTGACGAAAGGACTCCTAATCGTAAACAACGAAAGCAATATACATATGCCTTGAAAAGCAAGCAGATTTAATTAGCAATAGGGTGAAGTATGTAATGTAACTGAAGCTGCCTGGAATTAGACCCAAGAATTTTCAAATCAATAAAAATATAACCGTTTGAGTTAAAAAAAAAAAAAAAGGATATACTTATTATTTTTTTAAGTTCTTATTATATTCGTTCTTATTTCCAAAACATTTACTATGTTTCTAATTTTTATTTTCTTAACTTATTTAATATTTTTATTTTCTTAATTTATTTAATAAAAAACTTATAATAATTTTAAAATAATAAATCTTTTTTAACCACTTAAAATAAATTTTCTTATTTTTTCATTTCTGTAAATTTAAAACATAAGTGCAAAAAAATTACTTCAATTACAACTTTGTTTTTCTATTAAATCACAACTTTGTTAAAATTAAATAATAATATTTAATAGATTCATTAATTAAAATAAAAAAAATTAATTTCAACGATATTAATTAAAAAATTGACGATTAAAAATAATATAAATTAATTTCAATCAATTTTAAAATTAAAAAATGAAATCACTAACATGTTCCCGAATTTTTTTCCATACTTAATTTTTTTTTTTATAACATTGTGTTTGTGCATTATAATAATGACTTTTATATTGGTTGTAGTTCATATACGGAACTTGTCATTTACAACTTTACCTAAAATAATAATATTCTTTTATATTGGTTATAGTTCATGTATGGAACTTGTCATTAACAATTTAACCTAAAATAATAATATTTACAAGTACATTTGAATTTGCTATTTAACATGCGTGTAAATTGTTAGTTTTTATAAAAATTAAATTTACATATTTTCTTTTATATTTAAAATTAAAAAAATCACGTTTTTTTTTCATATTTTTTTTATTTTTATTATAATTAAAATATTCTTACATATAAATAGAATCCTAAAATTTGTCTGTTAAAATATTTACTATTTTTATGGTAATTGAAATGTTTTTACATATTAATCAAGTTTTAAATATTAGGTATATTAAGTCTTTTTGTCACATTTTTTTATACGCTATTCAATTTTATCCTTTATGCCCTCAAAAATTTCAACAAAAACTTTGCAAATTATATCAAACACATAAAACATAACAGCCAATAAACAGTCTACGCTATCAGCATTAACCATATCCCCAGCTGGAAAATAAAACTTACAAGTCCCTTAACTACATCTCTCTTGAATAGTAAATCCGCGGTCCTGTAATAATAATATAGAATTTACATATTTATAAAAATCTTATATCATTCTTCATAATTTTAATGGAAATAATTTGAATTTGTTATTTAAATAAAATAAATATTAATTAAAACTTAAAATTGTAAATATCAATCAATTATCAGCAAGTTATTTCACCACACCATTGGGTTCAATAACGGAATCACTCTTGTGTTCCTCCATTCTCTCACATACTCAAATTCATAGATTCAAAGACAGAGCACTTGTGACATTATGTTATGTTGGTGTATTCATAATGTTTGTCACTTAAAGAAGCATAATGAGCTTCATATATTAAACTTATTATTATTAACTATATCTTAACTCTTATAAAAATATATTAATCTGTTTATCATTTATCATAAATCAATTTAGTTGGAACGTGGTGTTATCGTATATAAGTTTCATGCTGACTTGTAAGTGAGACAATCTTTCGTTTCCTTTTCTTGAGAGTACATTTACAATTACTTGTTGAAACTTGAAACATGCATATCTTTAAATGTAATAAAACCATAAGCCTGAAAAAATATTCACGCACAGTTTCAGAGGATTTAAAGAATGGTGTTTATAATTTTATCTGTGTTGATTGCTATATTAAGGCCTGCACATTAAAATCAAAAGGTACCTGAAAAAATAAGCACGCAGTTTCAGAGGATTTGAAGAATGGTGTTTATTATTTTATTTCTGCTGATTGCTATATTAGGGGCCTGGACATTACAATAGAAAGTAATCGGGAAGAAAGAAAAACAAAGGGAAATTTGTCAATTACATGATTGAAATGTTGGTTAAAAATAAACATTTTTTTAGATTCAAATTGATAATAAAAATTTATATTTTTTATATGTTTTTAAAAATAAATTTATAGTTTATTTTAAAAAGATGTTGATTATAGTTTATTTTTAGTTATTTTCGTAATAAAATATTAATTATTATTTTTATATATTATTTAATCTAAAGATTGTTTATTTTCATTTGTTATTAAATATAATGATGGTGGTTTAATTTACATTGGAAATCAAATTTGGTTTATTTTATTAGTCTTAGTTTTAGCTGCAACTAAATAAAAATGTAATTATGCAAATTTACTAATAATTACTACTAAGCAAATCTTTATTCTTTAATAAACCATTAATTTTTCTATTTTTTATATTAATTTACATTTTTCTTAAAATCACCTTACACTAAGTTTAAAAAAAACACCTAAATTTCAATTTTTATCAAACTACCCTTATACATTTTACGAATAAGAAAAACATATATAGTCTTTATCACATAAATATTTTATAATATTTAAACTCTTTTAAATAAAATTACCATATACTAAACTTATTATTTATAACCAATGGCTAGAAAATTATTAATGCTCTTATTAAAAAAATATCACTCAATTTAAATAACCAATGGCTAGAAAATTATTAATGCTATTATTAAAAAAATATCACTCAATTTTTTTTTTGGTTATTTATACACAGTGTCTTTGTTATTTACAAAGATAAAAAAGAGCCTCTTCAATTTCATTGTTATTTTTAAATAAGGTTTTAAATGGAATCCATGATCAGAGCTCAAATAACAACTTAAATAAATAACTTAACCTTAATGGTTACTAATCAATAGAGATGATCGAGATAATACGATAAAATGTTAAAGGATTCGAGAAAAGTTTAATTTAATTAAAGAAAATCTTTTAAAGCTTGTAGAAGTTGGCACTGGACTTATTCTTACACATTAAATAATAGGAAAACTAATGGGCTATTAATTTTGAAAAGAGTAGATGATAATATAAGGGGCTATTTTGAAGCTTAGGAATATTGTAAATTTTTTGGTGGGAAATAAAATAATAATTATTATTATTATTATTAAAAATATATATCAAAATTAAAGGTTATTAATTTTGAAAAGGAGTGGGATGATAATATAAGTGGTTATTGTGAAGTAATTTACGAATATTGTAAATTTTTTTTGGAAATAAAATATAATAATTATTTATTATTATCTATAAAAAATATATCATATTTTATGAGATTTGATTTGAAGATAAATATTAATGAAACTAATAAAATAGTTAAAATATATAAATGAATAAAAAATACTCTAAAAATTAAGGAAATATAATGAAAATATTTAATGAGAGAATAAAAATAACACAAGAAGAAGAAGAAAATAATTAATAACTATTTTTTCTAAATTTATGATAGAAATACAAAAACAATTACTTATTATAAGCATTGAGAATATCTTCTCCTTTTACTCATCACTTTTGTTAGTCTCTGCCTATCACAACGTAGGGACTATAAGATTGTTTTGTAGTTGAATTCATGATAATTTATGTTGACGAACCCTCTTTACCAAAATAATTTATGTTGACGAACCCTCTTTACCAAAATTTGACCAAATTTTCAGGTTGGTAATTTGGATTCACCAAAATTTAACCAAAGTTTCAAATTGGACCTCTTATTGGAGACTTCACCTGTCTCAAAGCAACATTACAATGGATATCCAAAGTTGATACTGCACTTATTAGGTTAAAAATGTATTTATTTATTCATATTTTTCATAATTGGACTAATGCTAACATTAATCTTCTGACATTAAATACTAGTATAATATTAAGGGTGATATACATGCTTAAACAATAGTTTAATCCTCCATTACCCCACTGCTTGGCCATTTGATTTTTTGTCACTTCCCACCACTCTTGATGCTTGTTTTGCTGCTACTTCTAAGCTAACAAGCTTTTCCTTTGTTTCTAGATGGCTCCCCCTGCTTGGCACCCCACTTCTTATTTGCTTGCTTGCTCGCTCCCATAGCTTATCTGCTTACTTGCAAGATGACAACCAATACTTTCACTAAGGCTAGAAGCATATTGTAGAGTCTTGCTCACAAGAAAATTAGCAAACAGTAGTATTGTCACTAAGGTTAGAAGCATACTGCAGAGCACAATTTTCACTTGTAGATATGTTTCTCCCTCGACTAAGGAGCTAATTCAACCTCCTTGTTTTGTTGAATCTTATTTAGTTGAATTCTAGAAACTTGCATTAGAAGATAAAAAACATAACTTAGAAGGAAATGGGATAAGCATAGCTCAAAATAAATGAAATAACATGTGGACTTTTATGATGGAAAACCATGCACTTTATGTGATGGAAAAATATAAGGTCCCCGATGTCTCCCCCCCTTGTGGAGTTATTGTTTTCCATTATCTACCCCTTGTCTTTCACTATCATCTCCATTCTCATTTGTCATCATTGACCTCACCAGAGATGCAATAGAACCTATTTTAACCATGTATTGTGCATGGAATCCATGAGGTGCCCAAGGTGTGAAGCCACACAAGCTCAAAGTCTGATGCAGTTGTTTGTCCTAGATTACCTTAACAACAAAGGCACAACAATAATAAATCATTTTCACTCTATTTTTCATGAATAAGAGGAACCTAAAAAACCGGGAATATCAAAGGCAAGATAAGGCAGACACACATAAATAAGGCTCTAGATTAGGTCTCTTCATCTCTGCAACTAGCTTACCATGCTCATCTTTGCCAATGTCGCATAATCACCTTTCTTCTTCATTAAGGAATCCCCTTCTTGCTCTAGATTCTATCCCACACAATATTTAAAAAGTTAATAACTTAAATGGGTTACCAAAATGGCTGAGCTAGGAGTAATGCTTATTGTAACCTCAGTATTTTCAGTGCACCAATGACAACTACAGATAATTGCACATGGAGAGGTGTTACTGGGCTCAAAATATATGACCAATCTTGCATCTATTATGTTAAGAATGACATAGAAGAGCTTACCAAAGATATTGCAACTAACAAATATTGGGTTCCAAAGATGAAAGTTCATGAAGGTGGAAATGTTCTATAGGATAGTGACACTTGCAGGGTTAAAAAGTTTCTAGGGAACTATACCAATTATGGAAGCCCCTCATCACCTCCCTCGTCAGTAGCTGGTGTTTATACTTTTAGGCCCGTGAAGGTGGCAGTGTTCTACAGGGAAGTGGCACTTGTGGACTTAAAAACTGTCTAGGAAACCATACCGATTATGGAATCCCCTCATCACCTCCCCCATTGGCATCTGGTGCCTATAATTTTGGGTTTACATTAGAAGGTCATTGCTTATAAGATCTAGCGGTTATGAGGATATTGTAGCAAATTTAAGAGTTTCTTTTCAATGGAATCAAAACTAAATTTACATTTCCCTATGCATCCCTTGTAGATATATATTCCCTCTTTCTAAATGGCATATTCATACTAAAACAAGTGCTCATTTTCCTTAGTACCATGATGAGCATATGGAACAAGTGGTCATTTTCCCTACCACCAAGCTCTGCTAGTGAGTAGACCATGGAAATATCATGAATTTCATGGTGAGCCCTTAAAAAACACAACAACCATTGTGAATATAGAACTTGAAATCCATGGAGAACATAGATCAATATGAGCCTTCTGCTTTTGCAAGATAGTGTCATATATCAAACTAAATAGATAGACAATCGACCCTTTTGCTTTACTAGGACAGTGACATGTACATGTCTCAGTCTCATACTCACCACATGAGTTGCATGTAATCACGACATGGGTGCCCCACATGTTTGTAGTATTTTTTTATTAATTCATATATTTTTAAATTATATAATATGGAAATCTTAACACAAGGGTTACATGCAGCCTCATAGTTGTTGTAATTTTCTTTGGTAAAATTGATTTATTAATTAAATAACCACAATGAAGGAAGCCATTAGGCTGATGCACATCTCATTCTACCCCTATGCCATAGGCTTATCACATTTGGACACACAAATAACTGGTGTTCTCACAGTAACTGTTTTTAACATCTAAGAATTACATTTGGTCTTGACATGCATCTCAAGCTAACTATCCTCTGTTAGGTAGTTTTACAGCGTTTTCATGTGATTTTCAATTTTTTATCAATTTCCTTTTCTGATATGTTTTAGGGATAAGTTGCACATTCAGTTGAATTTTGCTTCCTACCATGTTAAAATTTGTTTTAGTACAATAACATATTTATTGATCTTTTTCGAATATTTTTATTAATGACAATGGGAATTTTTGTATCAAACGATTTTGAAACTTTTTATTTCATCAATTCTATGGGTTTTGTCCATAGTTTTGTTCTCAAATATGTTATGTTAATTTTGATGCCATTGTTGCCTTTACCTTTGCTTATGGTTCTAGGTAAAAAAACAAAACCCTGCCAGACTCACTATCCCAACAAGCAAACGAGTGACCCTCTCGAAGTTAATTCGTCTTTATCCTCGTGTTCATTAGGGGAGTATAGTTCTCCTCTTTCACATATATTAAGTCTTTGGAATAGATACTCTCTCAAGCCAGAAGGCGACCACTGGGTTCACCCTTCAAAGTAGCAATCACAAAAAGTTGAAGGAACAATTTTCTAGTTTGAGTGGTTTAATTACCTGCAAAAAAATGTTGTTTGGAAAATAAAAAAGACATCATATTGTGATTGGGGATAAGCCATCAAATCCAGGATTTTTATAAGTTAATTTTGAGTAAGCATAGAGTCTAGACCTTCCAAAAATGGCATTTTAAATTTATGTTTATATATTCTGTATGCACTACTTCAATTACAACCTAGAGTAACACAATCTCCAATATCCGACTATTAGAAGTTTCTATTCTATTAATCATACTTAGTAGCATTATTAAAATCTTTATTCCACTCTGATTAAGAAATATAATTTGAAGTTTGATATCTTAAATAATAAAATGTGCATTTGATGGTGTCTAGCTCCAAATATTCTTTTTTTAAAACAAACTCAACGACATATGTTATTAAATAAAATTTTCAACCAGAAGTTCTATAAGTTCTCTCAGTCATCAAGTCATTCTTTGAGCTAGTTTATATTTATTATTTTCGTTACTTAAATTATCTTTGCTATGAAAGTATCAGGGCTACACATCTAATTATTCAATCCATATAATTATTTAATCCAAAAACCTAATTCTTAATTGACATGTATACAATTAATTACTTCAAGGGTCTAGGCGTTTTTCCTATCCAATAAATTTTCTCAATGAAGACAATTCTAGTGAACATTGTTGTGGCATCCCGGTGTGGGTAGAAGACCTCGAATTAGCCTGGATTGATGGAGAAGTTATTGAAATCAATGGGAAGGAATCCAAAGTTAAAACTACAAATGGGAAGATGATAAGAACATCCTGAAACTTCTTACATAGTTGACTCACTTAGCAGGTCCGTTCAGATGTGTACATTTTCTTCCAAATATTTTTAATGTTTTAGAATAAAATCATATTTATATGCCATGGATATTTTTGAAAATACTAGATCATCGTGTCACATATCTCAATGCAAGGAAGCAAAATGTTGTAAGAAACTATGGTGAGATAGGTTATGTCGGTAGAAAGAATGATCGATTAACTGTGTTTTTTATGCGTCACATATTAGAGTTATCAACCAGTAGGTAGCAATGATGGTCAAATCAAGGCTTGACTTATTAATTAATTGCAAATTGTTTTCAATAAAATACAATGTTTTGTGAAAATACTTATCCCAATAAAATTATTTACTATTCCCATTATCCTTGTATAATTCTTGTGTGATAGAAATTTCAAGTTGTCCCACTGTATTTCTAGTGCATATCTCTTTTACAACTTACAAGTACCATAAAAATGATAGTACCATAAAAATGAGGGAAGAATTATTAGAAATAACAATTAATGTGCACTCCATTCAAGTGATGACTCATTTATCAGCCATTTATCGAAAATATGCATAAGCACCTGCTGCGAGGCTAGACGACCTGACAAAACTTTCCCATTTGCATGAGTGAGGGGTTATACAAAATTTGTTTTCTAGATTAATCATAATGAAATTTATGTAAGCAATACCACACCATGGATATTTTTAAGAATTTTTTTTTAAAGACAAAAGAAATCATTTCTCTTAAAAAATCACTTTTTATTTTAATTATTTTACATTAAAATTTAATATCAATTGAATTGTCTTAAATATAAAATTTAAGACGAAAATAATTTGAGACAAATATATTTTAAGACAAAATTTTATATTTAAGACAAAAACAACTTAAAACAAAAATATTTTAAGACAAAACTTTAAGTTTCATACAAAAATAATTTGAGACAAAAATATTTTAAGACAAAAATTTATATTTAAGACAAAAACAATTTGAGATAAAAATATTTTAAGACAAAAATAATTTAAGACAAAACTTTATATTTAAGACAATGGTCACTTAAGACGAAACTCATTTAAGACAATTAACAATTAAGACAAAAACATATCAATTTAAGACAATATAAACTAACAACTGCAAAATTCACTGTGACAATGTGCCCTAAGACCACCAACATGCATGCTACTATTGTCCTGCACCTATATCGAGTTTGTTATTTCACTTACTATTCATGTTATCTTATACAAAGAACAATTTGTTGGGCTTTTCGTTTTGTGGGGGTAGTCGTCTTTGAAGAATGCAACAACTTTTCCTGTTAAGATTTCCTGGACATCAATTCATCTTATGTTTCTTCGATCTCTATTGATATGATTAGAGACAACTTGTCTTTTGTTGCATTTGACACTACTACATGGAGGGGGATTTTAAGACAAAATACATCTTTTGTCTCAGAACTTAATTTGTCTTAAAATTTTCAGTACGAGGCGCTAGTAAAAAAGGTAAAGGTAAAGGATTAAGAATTTGTCTTTATGTTATTGATGGGTTCTTCAGGAAGTGGAACAATGGAGGTCAACAACAACTGATGGGATTAGGGCGATGGAGGCCGACAACAAAGGTGTGCTTCATGGGAGGAGAAATGGAGGCACTTTCATTGAATGTGGATAGGAAGTAACATAGTTGGAGTACTTTTCGGGGTCTCCATCGATTGTGTTTTAATATGTGTTTTTTTACTATTTCATTTATTTTGAATGCTACTTGTTTTTTTATTTTTATTTTTTATTTATTTATTTTTATTTACCTAATTTTATTTAATTTTATTTTTATTATGTTTTGTTTTTTTTCAAAAAGAAAAAAAAAACAATATCTTTAAATTAAAATATAAGGATAATACATAATTCATATTTCATTCATTATATTATCCTTTCATACTTCTTCTATCATTCGTATGCCCATACATTTCTATTTTCCCGTTCTACAAAAAGTGTCTTTCTTAACATCAAACTTTAGCTTATAACCATTACATTTTCATAAATGAACACTTTCCTTATCTAAAGATACAAAACTTTCATCAAAATCAGGTTTATGTTAAAATATCTCCTAAGAGTAGTTGATGCTGCTTGCATTTACCATGATACCCTGCTTGAAGACTTATAATTTTTTTTACCTGTTTCCTTCGAAACACCTCTTTTAGATAGGAGCTCTATTGTCTAATTATGTTCTCTGTATATATGTTGGAAATGTATATGATTAAAATTCCTTACCAAGTTCTGAATCCTCATCCTCCAATTTGCAAGTATGGGGGGTTGAAATTAGTATGCTTGTTTACCTAGTCAATGATTCATTTTGCATCTCCATATACCGAAATTTTGTCTAACCTTAGCCATTTTAATGCGATAAGGACTCCCTGTAATGTTGTAATCTCAAATTTGTTGCTTGATCCCATTCCACCCTCCCACCATAAGTGGAAGAAATTATGAGGCTTAGTAACTATGATTGCACCACATCCACATTTACTTCTATTGCTGGCTTCATAAAAAAAACCAATTGGATATTCTTTCCAAATATCAATGAAATTGCATTTCCTGTTTCTGTTAGACTTGATCACCGGCCCGATCTTGTTGAAAAAAGAAACTGTCTTGATAATGACTTCTCTGACAATCACAATTTTATGATAAAAAATGCTATCATTCATACTTCGCCATATAATACATATGATATATAATGGGAGGGACTTGTACTTTCTGTTTGAAGTGAACTATGATAGAAGACATTTGAACAAGGGTTTATTAGTGCCAACTAAAGGAAGGTTCCTTTCCTCCATAACCCCATCCTAAATCAGCCTCGCATATGAGCATTTGATCAACAAATTATTAGTATCCCCCCTCCGTTCCTCATGCATAAAGGGCATATTCCAAGACCAATGAACCCATTATTTTCTAAGTTGTTCCATGTTAATATATGATCATGTGTTTCCAGCCAGCAAAAACATTTTAATCTGTTCGAGAGATTCCATCTCCATATATTCGATGTTGGAAATAATACTGAGAGGGGGGCCGAATCAGTATTTGTAAGTCAATAATATTTCTTTTCACAATTATATTTGCATACGCTACTTTAGTTAATGAAACTTGCGTATATATGCAACTGTAGTTAAAGAAACTCCTATATATCCTACAGACTTATAATTTAGTTAATTCATCAGATGTTGATCTTTAATCTGTGTATCAGAACCATATAACAGTAACCAGGTACAATAAAAACAAAGTAGACAATCACACACAAGAACACAAGATATAAGGTGGAAACCCAATGTGGGTCCTGCTGCAATTTGTTTCTATCTTCTTTTAATAAGAAACTTCTTTTTACAATATTTCTAAACTGGTGCAGTCTTATACTAGTACACAAGCTTCTACCCGCAGAAAGCTACAACATTCTCTTGTTCTCCAGCTTCTCCTAGAAGGGAGCTACAACCCCCTTTGCTCTTGCACTAGTTGATGTACTAGTACGTAGGTGTTGACCTACAGAAGGCTACAACCTTCTCTTTTCTTCCAGGGACCACGTTTCATAAATTTTTAGACTGGATCCATCAATAACATCAATCAAACATCAAAATATGTCTGCATCAATCAATCTCCTTTGCACAACCAAAACTGAATCAAACAATCACTTCTCTGCATGTTGTAACCAGATTACAGTAACAATACTAGAACCCAAGCTAGAACCCAGAACAATGTAATAGCAAACAGAAGTAGCTAAAACATATTCTATGAGATATACACTACATCAATGTGTCGAACCTGGGTTCATATGCAGTTATATGAAGGAAAACCTGCGTATACACTGTTTTGAAATGCTGAACCAACATGTATACACGCCTTTGCTATACTGAACCTGCGTACATATCTGTAAAAGATGATTTAACCTTTACAACTATTCAGACATCAGTTAAACCCAGATGATCAAATTTATAGATTACGACATGCACCAATTATAAAAGATCAAAACCACATAAGATACTTCTCTTCAAGCCTTAAGATCTTGACTCATCAATAGAACTTATCCTTCTTCAAACGCTCAGGTTCCTTCTTGATTCATATCCAGCTAAGTACCATAACCCAATGACCAGTATTCTAGATCTTGCTCTTCATTAGATATTCAATACTTGAGTACCTTTGCCTAGTGATCTCCTCCTCCTTTTATAGTCTTAGGCATTACTCAATACCATGGTCCAAAACCACTTAGAATCAATACCTTGGACCAAATACTTGGGGTCAACACTTCCGACAAGATACCTTGGACCAATACCACAGGTCAAAATACCATGGTCCAAATAACACGGACCAAAACCAATTTTTCCAACATGTACACACCTTTGCTTGCGTGAAAGTGCGTGTGTACGCATACATGCCTTTTGGTTGGTGAACACGCGTGTATACATAACTTGGTCAAGGGGAACCTGCGTATATCTATTTTTCCTTCATTCTGAGAGCCTAAACTGTGATCTGTCATCTGAGTGAGTTGCCATCAAGGACAAAAACTGTGTCATAGTGCTAAACCTGTGTCATAATGCCAACAATCTCCCCCTTTAGACTTGATGGCAACCCCAAGTCACTCTTCCCCTTTGTCATCAAGGGTAAAGGGTTATGCTTCCCCTGCGTACATGCTGAATTCTTTGACCTACTGAAGAGTGCTGTCCATGCTCCCCCTGACTGTAAGCAAGGTCTACAAAAAGATGTTCTTACAAGAAGAACATGACTTTATACATCATACATGACCTTTCTATCACCAAAGACTCATACATACATCCATCTCCCAACCAAGTGGGGATATACCAAGATTGACTCATCCACCCAACGAAGTGGAGATATACCAAATGTTTATACATGACAAAACAAGAACATTACATCATTCATCCCATGCATAGTGGGGAAACCAAAATAGGCCGTTACATGACCTTGATAATAAAAGATATACATGACAGAGAGACAAAATATCTAAAACAAGATTATGATAGTCATCAACAACTATCATCAGCAGCAGCTGTTAGTCACCAACAACCATGATCTCCCTCTGCCCCTGTTCCACCTGAATAAAAAACAACTGTGAAATTGCACCAAGATCTTTTGAGATAATGCCAACAATGCATTATTAGAATTATATGCTCCCCTTGAACCTTTGCTAGATGGTCTTTGTCAAATGTATATTAGACTCTTTTCATCCTGAGTTTGGACCACTGTTTTTTTTCAAGCCAACATATATGCGACTGTATCCACAAAAATAGGCGTATGTACGCAGATACACTTCATGAAACTCACGTACAACCACTTTTCTTTGAAACAGATAGGTTTTGATAGCAAGATGATGCATCAACTACTCCCAGCTTCTGTTTGAGGTATTCAAATGTCTCTCTGGGTAGTGGTTTGGTGAATATATCAACAACCTTTTCTTTGGAGGGAACATACTCTAATTTGACTTTTATTTAAGCAATTGTTCTTGGAGAAAATGATATTTGATAGGTATGTGCTTGGTCTTTGAATGCATCACTGGATTCTTTGAAATAATGATTGCACTTGTATTATCACATAGAAAGGAGATAGGTGGAGTACATGTGATCTGAATGTCTTGCAATGTTTGCATCATCCAAAGGAGTTGTGTGCAGCAAGATGCAACAACCACATATTCTGCTTCAGCTATAGATAATGCAATTGAACTTTGTTTCTTGCTAAACCAAGATACTAATCTGGAATCCATATAAAATGCACCACCACTAGTGCTTTTTCTGTCATCCACGCTTCCTGCTCAATCTGCATCTATATATGCATGAAGTGTAAGATCTGTATCCCTAGGATACCATAAACCAAAATTTTGAGTTCCTTGAAGATATTTGAAGATCCTTTTGACTACCTGAAGGTGTACTTCCTTTAGATTTTCTTGGAATCTTCCAACTATTCCTACTACATGCATGATGTCTAGTCGGGTACCTGTTAGATAGAGAAGACTACCAATCATGGATCTATAGGTTGGTTGATGTACTGCTGTTGATTCATCATTTGCGCTGAGGCTGCATCTTGTTACCATAGGGGTACATACTGGTTTAAACTCTTCCATGCTGTATTTCTTCAAGATCTGCTTGAGGTACTTGGTTTGTGATAGAAAAATACCATCTTTATTTTGTTGAACTTGTAAACCAAGAAAATATGTGAGCTCACCAAGCAGAGACATTTCAAATTCTTTTTTGCATTACAAAGGCAAATTTTGACTCTTGGCTCTTCATTGCTACCAAAAAATGATATCATCAACATACACAACAAGTATTAGCAATTTATCATTGTCAATTTTTATATATAGATTGCTATCAGCTGAGCCTTTTGAAAAACCTTGTTGATGAAGGTATTTGTCAAGATGATAATACTAGGCCCTTGGAGCTTGTTTTAGACCATAAAGAGCCTTTCTAAGTCTTCATGCAAGTTTTGGATAATTTCCAAGGATGAATCCATCTGGTTGCTCAATATATACTTCTTCTTCTAGGTCTCCATTAAGAAAATTAGATTTCGCATCCATTTGATATACTTTGAACTTTTGAAAGCTAGAAAGAGCAAGGAACATTCTTATGGCTTCAAGTCTAGCTACAGGTGAAAAAGTTTCTTCAAAGTCTATACCTTCTTGTTGAGCATACCCTTTACAAACAAGTTTGGCCTTGTTTCTAATAACTTCTCCATTTTCATTTAGCTTGTTTTTGAAATCCATTTGGTTCCTATGAAATTTTTATCATTAGGTCTGGGAACCAATTCCAAAGTATAAAACATTGATAGAATTTGTGGAAAATACAAATTTATTCCCAATGAAACAATAAAATAGTTGGGAGAAAGCATAGAAACATTCCTAATTGGAACAGTTGAAGCACTTATAACATCAGTTCAAAAAGTTGGAATACAATACATGCTACAAATCAAATATGGGAGCTCTGAAGATGATAAGGCATCGGTAACATGCTCACCCTTGCACCACTCACCCATTAGTCTTAGGCAATTTAGCTTATTGTCTCTATGCAATATAAAAAATTACATATTTTTTGGTACTTTATATCACAACTACAACTATTTGAAAACTTTGCACTTATCTACAATGAAATGGAAAAAATGTTGCAAAGTGGAGATATGACAATTATGTTCTTCAAAAAATTAACAAAAAGAAAATACCTCAAGGAAAAAGCATTCCGTACAACATAGGAAACATTCATAATACATTTGAATATTGAGATACAATAAGACCTCAAAAAGTTAATCAATAGAAATATCAATGTAACTACATACCTAGTAATTTACTTATCTTTCATTCCACAGTTACTTATTTTTCATTTTACATTTGTTGACTAATCTTATTTTCTACAGGTGCAAGGAATACTTGTCATTGCAAATGCATACTCTACACCATTTGAACTTGTCTGTGCACTCAAAAATTTCCTAATGTCCTCATCTGCAATGATAGAAGATTTATCAATATTTTACATTAAGTGAAAACAACAAACACCTTTTCTCTTTCTACATTTTATCAACTGCATTATAAGAACTTAACAACACCCTGCATTGTTGCCTTAGAAATAGTCTAGTTTTAAAGAAACTACTACCTGAATTAGCTCAATTTTTTTACCAAGAATATATACAAAAATAAAAGACAACTATTTGTATGTTGTGTGATTTACATATTCATGGTGTTTTCACTCTTAATGCTCACAATGAGATTCTAGATGTTGACAGCAACAACAAGAAAAATAGAACAAGCCAAAGCTCAAAATAGCAAGTTTTCCTGAACTATCATCTTAATTCCTTTATCTTTAGTTTTTAATCACATAACAAAATGCTACAATTTTCTATTTATGCAAGCATTAATAAGCACTTTGTATTATTTTTCCTCATGCTGGTATGACCAAAATTCATAAATAATACTCCAGATTATTATCGAGCTTAAATGATAATGTTGAAAGAATATTGAACATTACTATATTCATGCGCAGAAACATTGATGTAAAACAAAAGAATGCCCTTTTTTTTTTGTTAGAAGTGATATTACCACAACAATATATTTACTTTTTAAATTGCGCAAATGTTTAAAACACTATGTGCAATTTTCTTGTTAATATAATATGACTTTGAGGTATATTTTCATATTCATTTTCCCCTTATTTAAAAAAACAAAAAGAAATCTAATATTGTCTTATTTTACTTATTTCTTATTATTCTTCAATTTCACCTTTTTTGTTAATTTGAAAAATTGATTCTTCTACTCATTCACAAAAATGAATTAAATAAATTGCATTGAATTTTGTTTTGGCAAAGTATCATCATTTGTTAAATTATGTTTCTTCATTGTCTTTACAACATATCACATTCCCACTTAAGTACAAATGTTATCTAGTTTTCTGTCAAACACCTCCAATGCAAATTTATGCTATAGTTTTTGTTTAGTCAAAGTATTGTACTTTATTAGATTATGCTCTCCTTTAAGCACTTGAAATGTAAATATCTGTTATTCTTTATAAATTAAAAAAAAAAAAAAACTCATGCGTTAATGAATGGTTTAACATTCTTTGGCATGTAGCATTATCTTTTGTGTAATGACATTAAGTCTTTTCCAACAAAGGATTTGAGATATCCAAAATTAGTTTATTTGAGCTGGGTAGCAAATAAGCAATTGACAGAAATTCTTGAAGCATTTTTACTCAACGCATTGAGGGCATTGGAATTTCAACGCACGACCATCTAACTAAGATGTATACATGCAGTATATATGTACCCACTAACTTGGAAAACCAATTTGCTAAAGTGTTTGGAAGTTTCCGAAATAAATGAAAATGTGTTTAAGTGGTATATTCAAGGAAGATGAGACTTGGAAAATTCTAAGTGAAAAACATTAAGTGAAAAACATTAATATGAATTAAAGGATAATTTTATTTTTTTTAATAAAATAAAGTGAAAAAAAATAATAATCTTAAAAAACTATATTTAATAAAACAAACTATGATAACAGTTTTTTTTAATCAGTTTGTTCAAAGAGAAGGGTTTGATTACAGCATATATTTAATGAAATTAACCAGGAAAGAAGGTACGGAGTGATGACTCCACTCCCTTACTCTCGTTGCCTATGATTGTTAGTCAACTACACACATTAAGCAATTGTGTTAGTAAGTTAGTAGTATGCCAACTATTTTGGATGATAAATAATGATAGCACATGTCGACCCCTTATCCATGGCCACATGTATCATCTAACGTGTAATCTACTCACACTTAATATGTCCTCCCAAACATGTGGCGTGTTGTATGCTACCATCGGGAAATTGCCACACAATTTTGCTTGGCTTGCTTGACCTTCATTCTGCACTGAAATTCTCTTTCATTTTTAAATTAGGTTTTGATTTAATGCATCATTGAATAATAATTAAACAATTAGAGAGTTAGTTTATATATATATAAAAGATAGTTTATTTTGTGAGATAAATTAGGTAATTCATACTTTTCAAAGTTCAATAATTAAGTTAAGCACCAGAAAACAATAGTTATGTTTGTTTCTTTGTTATTTGATAAAAAAATCAAGATAATGGCATCAAATGTCAAAGATTTTAAAAGAAATTTAATTAAAAAATTATTCAAAAAATTCTAGAAGTTAGTATAGACACTCTCACATTAAAAGTGTGAAAGCTAATATGTTGTCAACTTTGAAAAATAATAGACGATAACACAAATGTCTATTTTGTCTAAACTCCTAGACATGGTAAACCATTTTGAATGGAAAAGATAATTTCTCCATTAATTATTTAAAATATATATCCAAATTTTCAAAAAAGTTTATGGACCATGAGATTAATTTGAAAATAATTACAAATGGCAAAAAATTAGTTAAAATATACTATGGTAAAAAAAATATCTTAAAAATTAAGAAAATATACTAAAAAGGTCAATGTGAAAATAATGGAAATTTAAAAGGAGAGTAAGAATTAATAAGGGCTATATAGTAGCTAGTACCTGAAGCTTAGGTTAAATATAGCTTAATTAAACTAAAAGATAATGAAGACAAAGAATTCATCACAAAAATAAAACAACTAATAAAATGTTAACATATATACACTTTAATATATATAATATAATATATATATATAATATATATATATATATATATATATATTATATATATATATATATAATATATTATATATATATATATAAGCTATCTTAAATTGAAAATTATGGGAAAAAAACTTATAATCATGGAAAATGGAATAATAGAAAAATGAAAAAATTTCAAAAATTAAAAAGTGAATAACAAGAAATAAATCTAAAAACCAAAAATAGGAACTCAAAGAAAGGGAAATTACTACAAAAAACCCCATAATAAGACATTTCCAACCAAGTTCGACTTTGCCAAATAAATAAATTTAAAAATAATAAAATATAACAAAAAATTGAATTCCTAATGTTAAACTATAAATAGGTGGCATAAATTTTTGGTCAAAGACAAACTAATACCTAAAGTCAAAACAAAATTAATACATAATACCATGCTTGCGGTAGGTATAATAATTATATTTTCTAAATTTTTAACAAATAAGTTAAAAAAATTACCTCTCCCGAGGATTGAGGAGATCCTCATTTTACTCTATCACTCTTTTTTCATACAATTTCTAATTATACGTACGTATCATATGCTTCTCTTAATTAACCCCTCACGAAAAGATACAAGAAAGAGAGAGAGATTTCATTTGATTCCTTTTGGGGTTGTATCATTCTGTGTTCTTGAAATGGTCAAAAATGTTTCTATACTCCTTTGAAATAGAAAAAATTATTATATTT
>APFE031153182.1:147306-236655 GCA_000404065.3 Pinus taeda | reverse complement strand
ATTTGGATTTAAAATTTATCTTTTTAAATAAATATTATTTCTTAATCTTTAAAACTTTCAATTTTGATTATAAGTACATTTCGTGTAATTTTTTATTAATAAAATATTTTATTTGATAAAGAACTTAAATTTTCATTTTGGTGGTGGAAATCAGTTTGGAAGCTGAAGTGTCTTGCCAAAGCGATAATTTTTGAGTAATGTCTTTAAAAAAATAAAGTCCCCACCGGGGAAAACCTCAAAAAGAGAAGTTTTGCAAGCCATAATTGGTGCCCCTTTGTGCAAAGGAGTGGAGGAGATGGTTGATAATTGATTGCAATGTTCTCTCTATAAGGGAGTAGTGGATTGGGGCATCTTTTGTTGAAGTTTGGTGAAATTGGTGGAACTTTGCTTCCCCCAAAAAACTGATGAACTTGCCCCCGATTGTGAGTTGGGGTATAAGGTTAGGAAAAAATAAAATAATTTTTAATGAAAAGGCTTTCAATGTTGATCGATTGGTCTCCCAAGTATTAGCCATTCTTGATTCCATCCCAGTTGATTTGAAAATTCCACACCTTGCATTGTTCATGTGTTATCGTTCTGTATTTTTGAGGTTGTGGGAGTAAATACATTGGAGAACATCAAACTACTTTTGAATGCTAGGATCTAGCTCTGCCAGCTTCAGAGAGGGCTCTCTCTTTAATATTTAACTTGTTTTTTAGGTTGATTTTAGGCTAGTTATGATTGTTCTTGGTTGTTTGTTTGAATTTGGTTGGTTGGTTGGTTTTTCTAATCAAATTACTTTCTTTTCATTAGGATATGGAGTCAAATAAAACTGGAAAGCTACACCAAAAGTTCAAAGGAGTAATCACAGGGCAAGCTAGCTAGATTTAGTGGATCTTTAAATTAAATTATGGGATGGAGAAAAGGTGTGATTCAGCAGGGGTTGAGAAGCATTTAAAAATTTCTCGACCAGACTTTCATAAGAAAACATACAGATTGTAAACACAATCCAAATAAAGTGTTCAAAAACATATCCTATTTTTCACATCTCATGTTTTACAATTAGATTTTAGATGAATAAAATAAGAACAATAACAATGAAAACACAATTATAGTAGGAAATCATCACCAATATTTCATATCACAAGTATCCTGTGAAAAGTATTTGCATTAATGGTGCTCCAGCAACATGAAAATGGTATAGTGCTTGATAGAAAGAGTTACAATGCTCAGGGACCAACCCTCAATAGTTTGACAGAATGAAGTATTTAAATAAAATATACAAAAATATTACAATTATTGCCTCAATGACACAACATTCTATTATTTAATTTGAAGTAACAGAAATCAAATAATGTGATCAAAAGGAATGAATCTGGTGAAATGATCTAGACATTTGGCATTGCTTTGGAGGAGAACAATTGCTGAGTGACCACTATTCGGGTGTTGCACTGCTGAAGCTGACCTATCTTCTTAATCCTGGAATTCACACAACTTATCCCACTGCTCTTCATCTGGAATAGAAATATTTGTTATCTTGTGGTAGATCTCATATACCTTAGTATAATGAGCAAAAGTGGGTTTTACTGCAAAAATGTGTTTTATCTCATGTTGGATAAAACTGATGTTACTGATAGCTTCATAAAAATCTCTCCCTATCATAGTACCTTTGATGTGGGAAGACTTAGTTGTATCCTTTGCAATGTCTTCTAGCTTCTTCTTGTAATCTTCCCTGGTCATCAATTTGTCATTGATCACAAATAAAGAAGGTAGACCTTTCTTGTTCAATGCATCTATTCTAGTGAAAAAACTGTAAACTGATACCTCGAGAGTGTGACATTTCTCTGTCAGTTGTACAACCAAGTTCTTCTTTGTTAGAAATTCCTTTAATTCCAAGATGGTTTATATTCTGTCATCTACTCATAGATCATCTAGTTCATATCTGTTTTTTGAATTGAGGAACTTTATGATGTTGTTGGCTATAGCAGGCATTTCTCCCAATTCAACATTGATAGTGGAAATGGTTTGCTTGGCTTTCTCCATCAATTCCTTTTGCTCGAATATAATATGGATACATGGCCAGATTTCATCTATTTCTTCAATGATATTGTTCCATATAATTTCTTTAACATGGTTTAGCGTATAGCCAATAGAGGACTCAGCTGCTGACTTCTTCCATACCTCTATCTGATTTTGAGCTCTCTATAGCTTTGCTGCATGAAAAGTCTCAGTACTTGTCTAATGATCTTGTAGAAGATTGACTTGAGCCTGCAATATTTTGATCTCTTCAGTCTTAAGAGACATGTTCTGCACTGCATTTTCCAACTGGTCTGAAGCAGCCCCTGTGCTTGTTGTAGAAGATGTGGCTGTAGGAATGGATGTGATAGGGAATTCTTCCAAAGGGAAAACATCCACTTTGGAAACTTGCTCCTTTTCTTTAATTCTCTTTTCCATATCTGTCTCCATTTTCTTCAACTATGCACTCTGCTCCACAATGAGCTTCATCATGTCTACCTTTTGTGTCTCTGTTTCTTCAATATCCTTAGCTAGTGGATCTTCTATAACTGGTAATTTCAATTGCTTCCTTAATGCTGATATGTCTAAATTCTTTTTCCTTACAACCTCTTCTGCGACATTGATGTTTGCAGGGTCATAACCCACTTTGAACACCAAGTCCTCCAGAGTTTTGATCCTGGTGTCTTTGGCAAGTGCAGAGACCTTCTCTATCTTTAATTGTGATTGAACATTGGCTAATGTAACTTGAAATTTGGGCAAACTCATAGCAGTGTTAGTGACAGTGGAAAAAATCGTTTCCCCATCCTGCTTATGCATCTCCATTTGGTCAATGGGATGTATGTCTTTTACATCAAACTCAAATGTTGTCTTCTTGTAGTATGATGTTGCCTTGGGCTAGGGAACTTGTGCTTGGAGGAATGTCATTTGCATTTTATCTTTCTCTGAATCAAAGGTTGATAGCAACCTACTTTGAGAACTGGAAGTTTGCTTCTAGAACTAATTATAGGTGTTAATCTTCAAGGCATAATTCCTTACTTTTATCTCCTTAAAAATATCCATTATACTTTTCTCTGTCTCTCCTATAGTAGATGTGCTGGTCTGCATTTGCTATTGATCTTGTGAAGCCATGGAGGTAGTGGGAGACAATGTGGTTTGATCACCCACTAATGAGGAAACAAGTGGCTCATTAGTGGTGATAATTTTCTCCTGATGTGAATCCTTGCTAAGGGTTAGTTTGGAACTAAGCTTGGCCTTCTTCCTATACATAATTTTGAATCCTTCATTGAATATTTCAGTCCCTGAAGGGGACTCTTCTTCTCTGCTTCTCTTAGTTGTTTTCTCTTGGATGGTAGGAGTCTGTACTGTGGAGGATGACACCAGCTTCTCTTATGCCTCTTGTAGGGTGTTCTCAGCCCATTCTAGCTAGTTTTTGTACTTCTCTATCTCTAGTTTGGCTATGCGAAAATGGGTAGTGGATTTGTTTTCCACTCTTAATTTAGATATGGCCCCTAATGGATCATATGACCAGGTGAAACTAAGGTTGAAACGCATTTATTTTAGTAGCTTATCTGCTTCTTCCCATGTTGCCCTGCTATTACAAATGAAAGGCCCTATCTGTGTTTTAATTTTGAATTGGGACTTGTTCTTGGCAACTACAAAGTGGATCTCATCCATATTAAGCATCTGTCTTCTATACTCTAGAGCAAAAATCCTCATTGGGAGGAATTTAGACAGCTTGTAAGGGGCAATCTCACACCCAAATATTCTCAATTATGTATAATTCTAATAGAGGTACCAATCCCGTGTCTGAACTTGGCCAGATAGTTGCAAAATATTTTTAATTTCTTCAATGATCCTCAGTTTTGTTCTGCTGCGTAAGACACTGATTGCTGGATGTAGAAACATCTCTATGAACTACTTGTATATTTATTTCTTTTGTTCTTTAATCACCAGAGTAGTCCAAAAGATGATTTACTTTGGTTCCCTTCTTCATCCAACTTTTGTAAAACAAGCTTGATGTTGTCTCCCTGAAAATATAAGAAAAACTAACCCAGAAGCATACTTGAGTACCTCCTCAGTCTGGAATTTGATAAAATACCCATGAATAGAATCAACAATAAATTGGCTAAGGTTAGACATGATGGAGGGCTTAGAATCAGAAGAGAAAATAGACAAAATCCTATGATGGCCTCATCTACCCATTGATTTGAGTAATAACCAAGGAGGTAGGAGACAACTGTGATGATTTGTTTGGCTCTCTTGGGGAAAATAGAGGAGGGATAGGGAGGATTTTTCTTTGGAAATGGGGCATCTTCTGTAAAGAAAATCTCAAGGGTTTTGGCCCTCTTGGAAAAGTCTAATTTCTGGTACAATTCAATAAGTGCTTCATAGGAAAAGGGGATGGCATTCTCTACTGTAGGGGCTTGCATCATCTGGTCTATGGCTTGAGGAGTGATAATGAACAAAATTTCTCTAGTGGGGGAAATGATGGCCCTTTGGCTTGGAAAATAACATGCATGACACTTCTTAACAAATTTTGGGGTGTTGTGGGTACAAAGAAAAATATAGTGGGGTAAATTGGATTCCCACAACTGAATGTCATCGGATTTATCAATATATTTGTCCTCAAGCCAACAATACATCTCAAAAAGGTCCAAGTAGCAGAGGGTTTCATGGATTTTATGATCTCTATCAGCCAAAGGGATGTGGTGAAAACCAATGGGAGGATAGATCAGAGGATTGACAGGTTCTTCTGATCCCTTGTCCTTTGGAGGCATCTTCGGATAAGGCTAAGGACAATAGTGAAAACTGGGTTACAGGCTTCAATACACAAAGAGAACTTAGGATTGGCTGACAAAAACAGAAGTAATGGCCTGGAACTGAGTGAGCATGAAATATTCAAACTCAGTAACTAGTTAATGAGAAAAATGAAGGATTATATAATACTCTGGTTTTCCCGTTGATGGTGGCATGGGTTTGTTGAATTAACGGTTAAGCGAATTGATTACTTAATGAATTAATTTTGGAGGGAGAGGATGTGATTGGTGGAATCAATGGGAAAACGACGTGGAGGAAGGTGAGTGGCAGGTGCACAACGGGTAGAAGAGTGGTACCGAGAGGCAGTGAAACTTCTTTTGGAGGGGGGAGGTGGTTAATAGTTTCGCTCGTGGGGGGGTTCGAAATGCTGTAGTGTTAACACGTAGCGGTGGGCGCGGTTTCGAATACCACCCATTTCAGAACCCCCCCGATAGTAAAGTTCGGATGGTGAGATGGGGCCGAAATGCTGTGTGGGTTGTCGGATCTTGGGAGGTGGGCATAGATGAGAGGAGAGGTGGTGGAGTGTTAATGTGAGGTGATGGGTTGCTCGGTGGGGTCGGGAGAAAATAATTTAATGCATAGTGGGGAATATTTGGAGTATATGGCGGGGTAATAAAACTTAGGAATAGGGAGGTGGACAAAAATATGAGCGGAGGGTTGAGTTTGGGTATTAGAACTTAGGAATAGGGATTAATACACCAAAATTATTTGATATATTAATATTTAGAGTACAACTTTAATCCTTTTTATTTTTCTTCTGCACATGAAAATAATACTTGACATTTGACTTTAAGATAAAATCTTCATTTTTTTCCTCTAACCACCATAGCGCTTCTACCTACCCCTTTGCATTCCATTATTTTTTTAAGCTAAAATTTCCTCTTCTTGCTTTGCAGGGTGCACTTGAGCTAGCAGACCCAAATCATTTTTATTTTTATGTATATCTACCTTATCCTATCACTTATTTCCCCATTGGCTCAGATTAATCTATTGAGTCAATTTTATTTCTACCTAGCTACTGATTTACCAAGATTAAGCTGTTTGGTAAACCTTCATTCACTAATCTATTTAATAGAAATTTAAATGTGTTGAGTCATGATTAAATTATATTTCCTCAATAGAATTTTAATCGTTGTGGAATTCAAGAACAATTTGCACACAATCCTTATTTGAACATGGAATAAAAGAGCCAACTCATCAGTAGTGGCACTTGGACTTGCAACACTTTCAGTTTTATTTTCTATTTTTTCTTTTGTGGGGTTCATATTTCCTTTTTTTTTTCTTTTAACATACCCTCTTTTCATTTTCTATTTTTCTAGTTTTTTTTCTCAAATAATTTTAATATTGAAATTTATGTACAATATGAAATAAAAAATATAGAATAATTAATCACCTTGATATCCTATAATTTATAGGACCCTAATAATGGCTCTGGTTGAGGATGGAACTTCTCCAAGTGAAGTGTGAATAACATAAGATCAATAGCCTTGAGTACTCCATTTCTGTACTGTCTTCATCTAATTTCTTTGTTGTTTAGGATACTATTGGTAGCTCATCAATCCAGGCTTAGGGCCTTCACTACGAGCTTCAACCTTTGTTAACAAGTTACCCAATCAAAACCATAAAGACTATGATATTTACAATGATGAAAGGAAAATCTATAGGCTAGGAAATGTAGTACTTCAACATCCTGCCATTGACAAGACCTCCAGGTATGTCAGCTCCGTCTAGGTCTTTAAGGTAGAATGCATTATTGCCCCTGAAACCATGAACAACATATGGCCCATTCCAAATATTATCAAACTTTCCATGTTTTTCCTTGTCTTCTCTCCTTGAATCCCATCTCAAAACTTGGTCCCCAATGTTAAAGTCATTAGCTTTTGTTCTTCTGTTAAAAATATTTTTAACATTTTCTTGAATAACTTGGGTCCTGTGGTATATTTCTTCCCTGGATTGATGCAACTGGATAATTTTATTAATCGTTCTCTGTACATCATTGGGTTCAACGTGCACTTCTTGAATGATTTTCATGACTGGAACTCCTAAGGAGGATGGAAAAACTGCATCCATCCAATAGACCAGTTGGTATGGTGACATGCCATTTGATTTTTTAGTAGTAAGTCTGTCAGCCCAAAGTGCATTGACCAGCTTGTTGTGGCAAGACTTTTTGTTGCCCTCTAATAGTTTTTTGATGATGTTCACCAAACTTTTGTTTGAGGATTTAGCCTACCCATTACCTTGAGGGTAATAAGCTATTGAATGTCCCAAAGTGATGTGGTATTTATGGTAGAATTTGACCATGTTTTTAGATTTGAAGGTTGCAGCATTATTAGTGATGGGTTTTCTAGGACAACCAAATCTGGAGAGGATATTGGTCTTAAGGAATTTAATAATGAAAACATCAATGGTATTTCTGGAAGGGGTGGCCCCTATCCACTTGGTAAAGTAGTTAGTGGTTGTAAGGATCCACTTATGTTGGGCAGAGGAAGAGGGATGAATTTTGCCAATGAAATCTAATCCCCATTGCTAGAAGGGGCTTTCAACAGAGATATGCTTTAATGGTAGGGGAAAAAATTTCTTTTTTCCCTCAAAATTATATCATTTATGGCATGAGGTGACTTGTTTGTGAATGTCAGGGAAAAGGGTAGGCTAGTAGAAACTAACTCTAAGGATTTTATTGGCAGTGGTTTTCCAATAAATATGTCCTCCACAGTCACCTTCATGTAATTCCTACATAACTTTATTTGCATCATCCTTCAACAAACATTTAAATAAAATACCACCAACATCTTTCCAATACAAGAAATTGTCTATAATGCAAAATTTAACTGCTTTTAACTTAAGAAATCTTGCCTTTGTTTTTGTCAAACTAGGAGGAGCATTTAAATTAAATAAACATAAAGCAAGTCTGCATACCAGGGTGAGTTCAGAAATGCCTCACTAATTTGTGGAGTCGCTTGTTCCTCTTGATTATCTAATGAATCAATCAAGTTAATGTCTAATGCATGGAAATTTGACTCAACCATCAATTTGGCTAGTCCTTGACATTTAATTAACTTGGTGGGCTTCATTTCTAAGTCATATTCCAGAATGACAACAATCTATTTTCCTATCTTTCCATCAGGTCCATTCTGTTTCAAAATTTCCTTAACCACTGCATTAGACACATAAGCGATAATATGGGAATGAAAAATATATACTCTAAAATATTTCAATGCTTTAACTAATGCAAAGGCATATTTTTCCATAATATTGTAGTTCAAAGATGCATCTCTTAAAGCTTTTCTAAAGAATGTAATAGGTTCTTCAAAGCCTTCACTATTTTTCTGTAATAAAATTGTTGCAATGGTGTGTTCGGAAGCAAAAGAGAAGATTATAAAATCTTTGGAAAAATCTGGGTTGATCAACACTGGTGCCCTGGTCAATGCCTGTTTAACTAACTCAAAGGATTGTTTAGCCTCAATATTTCACTTGATTTTAGATTCCTTTTTAAGCATGTTTGTTATGTTTCTAAGAAGTTTTGCCAGGTTATGAATGAACCTCCTTAGGACATTGATTTTACGAATAAAAGGTTGAAGCTCTCTGATGTTTCTTGGATGACTGATTTTTAAAATTGCTTCAATCCTACTGTGATCAATCCTAATTCCATCCTTGGAAATAATGTGACCAATAAGTTTTCCTTCCTCAAGGCCAAACATTGTCATTTTGGGATTGAGTGAGATGCCAAACCTTTTACATTTTTCAAACACTCTTCTCATATGTGCTAAATGTTCCTCATCAGTTTTTGAATAGATTGTAATGTCATGTAGATAAATCTCAATAAAATGGCCAATTTCATCAGCAAAGAAAATATCCATTGCTCTTTGAAAGTGGCTCCAACATTCATTAACCCAAAGGGCACTTTCACATACATGAAAGTGCCCCATGGTGTAGTGAAGGCAGTTCTATCCTCATCATCAGGATGCACTAAGACTTGGTTATAACTTAAGGAACAATATAATAAGGAAATCATACTAGACCCTACTACCTTTTGAAATATATGATCCATTTTAGGTAACATGTAGTTGTCTTTAAGGGATACCTTATTTAGATTTCTGAAGTCAATACACAATCTGATTTCTCCATTTATCTTTCTTGTAGGAACAATGTTATACACCCATTAGAGTATCTAATAGGAACTATAATTTTTTCTTCATACATCATTTTTAATTATTTCTCAACCAAAGGCATTAAGACAGGATTGATCCTACGAAGTTTTTACTTGAATGGTTTTTGATCTTCTTTGATTGGGATTTTGTGTTGTATGATATTGGTGTCATACGCTTTCAGAACCTCATAGCTCCAAGCAAAGACATCTGTGAATTCTTTAAAAATAGCTATATATCAATGTTTTGTGATAATACGCTGTGATTTTGAAAGTTTTTATCATTTTGGGATTCTGTTAACTACCTATATTTCATTCTTCTATGTCTACCCCAATGGATTCCATTTCTGGCTTTTTTGTTACATCATTGAAATCAAAAAGTTCTTCTAAAGGAGCTAGATGCCTTGGAAAAACATTATCTTTAAGCTGAAGTACTTCAAATTCTTCTTTTTTTTGGATCAATTTCATGCACTTCTAATTTATGTACATTTTTACTGACTGAAATATTTACATCTGAATCATCAAGATGTTTATCCACACTAACATATTCAGCAATATGATTCCCTACTTTAGAGTCTAGAAATTCAATAATTTGATCTTATTCTTCACAGTCTGAATCTATGCTATTGTTTTCATACTCCTACTTGGATTGCAAAAAATTTTCAATCTACTTATCACTTCCAAATATCTGCCAATGTCTCATATTATTAGGTAAATTAGGATGTTGTTTAACCACCATTGTATATTGTTTATTTGGATGAGGAATTTGGCATGTGCTAGCTGAAAAAGCTAAACCATTAGCTAGTACATTCTCATTCCTTGGAATGACAGAAAGGTCATATTCTTCAAAAGTTCTTAAAAGGTCAAGGACAACATTCCTGTAGCTTCTCAACCTAGGATGTTTTGCAACGTATTTTCCCTTGATCTATTTAATAATTAATTCAGAATTTTCCTGGACATCAATTATTTTAGCACCTAACTTCTTTAATAGTTGCAATCCCAAGGGAGGTGCCTCATATTCCGTTATATTATTAGTGCAATGAAAATTGAGTTTATAGGGATGACCTTCTACATGATTATCTCCTGGATTGGACATCCAAACACCTGCCCCTGAACCTACTTTGCTACAAGATCCATCAAAGCTCATGTTCCAAAAAGGTTCAATTTCAGTGCTTTGCTCCACAATTAGTGTCTCATTTTCCTATTTTTCATCAATATAATTTTTTACCTGGGTGACCTGTGCATCAATGTCTCATCATTGTAAAGAATGAAGGAGTCTAGGTCAGAATGAACAAAGTAGAGAGGGTACTTATGTGGTTTATCTTGATTGTTGACCATGTAATTGATTAAGGTTTCCCTATACAATCTTCTCTGTTGACCAAACACTGGTATAGTGGCATAAGTTATGTCCATTTGCAGGGTTCCTTGTAATTTTTCTCCCCATGAGTGTGACAACATCATGCCATACTTTGGGGGGATGTCTGCAACCACTATATCCATCACTAGACTTTTAGCAGGGATTTGGGCCGAAGTGACACACAAGTCATTGATAAGACCTAGGCACCTGACTTTGCTAGAGTCAAAGAAATACAAATCTTTTTATTGTCTAGTGATATCTAGTCCTAGTTTCTCCATGACTGATTTGAGAATTAGATTATGGGATGCACCTGAACTTAGCATATCATTATAAAGTATTTTATCATGAATATTCAAATTGACATAAAATGGAGGGACACCTCCTTCTTGTGGTTTTCCTTCTACCTCAGGCCCAAATAGGAGCTCAGGTTGATCATCACTCAAATTTACATCATCAATTTTCTCCCCAATGTTTAATTCCTTCAAGACGTGAGTTTTGTATACATTCTTGTTGACTAATTCAGTTAAGGGGATAGAAATTTTCAACTTTGAAAGTTCATTTTCTATACTAAATGGTGTTTGACTTTTAAGCAGATTTGAAGAATCAGACTTATCGGCAATTAGTTTTGTGGCCAGTTCAGCTTGTTGGCTGGTAGAAGGTATATTAGTTTGCGTATTTTTAGAAGAATTATCAATTTCCTTTTTCATAACAGGCTCTGCAGGCTTCTTTCCAAGAGTTTCTATGGTTTTCTTAGGGGGATTTTATGTCATTTTCTTTTGATCAAAATCAAAGAGCTTTTTAACAGGATTTTCAAAATTCTTTTTAGTTGGAGCATCTTGATTTTTCGTACTTCTAAGATTGTACTGCCTATGTACTTCCATTATAGCATTTTCAAATCCTTGTTTGTACTCCTCTGACTCTTGAGAATCCATTTTAGTTTGGGCAATAAGAAAAAGTTCATATTCCTCTTGAGTGAGGAATGTTGTTTCATATTCATTTATCCCTAACAAATTAATTTGGTTACCCTCCAAATCTTCCACAATATTCCCCTCATCACTCGTGTAATTTTCCTGAAAAGGAGGTCGAATCTGCTGATCTAGTCCCTTTTGCTCTCTTTGTTTAATTTGGGGAGTATTTTTTCTAAAATTTTGGTTTTTGGTTTGTTGAACATTTTGGTTTTGACTTGTTTGATTTTGTGCATTACGGTTCACTCTTTGCATCATTTGATTCACTACTCTGACTAGGTTATCAATCTTATGGTCAATAACAAAAGAAGAAGGTTGTTCTTTTATGATTAGTCTGTGTTCAGACTTCAATTTGGATTTTTGGACAAGATATTGGCTTCAACTTTAATTGAATTTGCTTTCATTTCTTCCAAAGTTTCCGGGTCTTTTTCCCTAAGTTGATACTCCATATCTACATCAAAAGCATCTGGAAAATCAATCAAGGCTAGGCGAGGGGAGGGCTTGATGTCTTGTGGGATGGCATTGTAAACAATATTGAATCTTTCAAAATACTCTTCCAAAACTTCATTGGGTTACTTTTTAGCCTTTTATATTCGTTTAGGATTCGTAGTGGGTTCTTCTTGATCTCCCATCTAGCTAAAAGAATCTTGATGTAAAGTAGCAATATTGGCTATGCTTCCTGCAAGTAAACCCCTAAACCACTTCTTCACATCACCTCCTAATCTCTAAGAAAATAATCTCATTTTAACATCGCCCTCATCCACTTCTTGGAGGTCAAACATATCATTCATCCTATCTACATGTTGTTTGGCAATATAAGCACTAGTATTGTCAAAGGTCACAATTTTGGATGGATAATTTGTAGGCATATTAATTAGCTGGCCTGGTAACACTAAGGGTGCATACCTTCCTTCCATAATTGTCCTAGTAGATTGAGTTGGGGATGGACCTAGTGGAGGTGTATGCTGGATGACTATAGGGATAGTAGGTACAGTAGTTTGAGAAACGAGAGGTAGGGAAGTTGAAACTACAAAAGGAGTAGGAATGGGAGGCTGTAAATGTACAGACTGAAAGGACTGGCTAGATAAAGAGGCTGTTGCAACAGTCAAATAAACGAATTAAACATATTGTTGAATGAAAGCTTCTTCTATAGCTTGATCTAATATTGAACCTAGACCTTGTAATTTGGAAAATTGTTGTAAAGGTTCAAGATCAGGATTTGATTCAAGGTCTTGGGCTTGGGAGATATACGGTTGCAGTATGGATTTATCTATTACAATTTGATCTATGAAATCCTCAGACTTGAAGCTAAACAAACTTTGCTGAGAAGGAAAATCAAATTTTATGTCTTGTAAAGTTTCAAACTTCTCTGGAAGAGAATTTGATCTTGAAAAAGGGTATTTTCCAGAGGAGAATTGAATCTAGATAGGGGACTATTACTACCTTGACTCTCGGTATAGCTTACTTTTCTCACCAGTTTCTCAGGGTCATCTACAATTTTAGCAGGGTTGGGATTAGGACAAGATATAGTATAAATTCTTCTAGGAGCCAGGGTTATGAAAAATCATCACACAAAAATCAAAATCAGGATCTATAATCTAACAGGTATCTACAAAAGAAACCTCAGATCATGTATTTCATATTGATACAACAACTACTTACTGAAATATTGATTTTTAAACCAGGGAATAATAATGTTTTGGATTAAAATGTATTTGTCCCATGTATGGTTTCCACTATGTTATCGTTCTATATTTTTGAGGTTGTGGGAGTAAATACATTGGACAACATCAAACCACTTTTGAATGATGGGATCTAGCCCTGCCAGCTTCAGAGAGGGATCTCTCTTTATGATTTAACTTGGTTTTTAGGTTGATTTTATGCTAGTTATGATTGTGCTTGGTTTTTCATTTTAATTTGGTTGGTTGGTTGGTTGTTCTGATCAAATTACTTTCTTTTCATTGGGATATGGAGTCAAGTAAAACTGGAATGCTGCACCAAAGTTCAAAGGAGTAATCACAGGGCAAGCTAGCTAGATTTAGTGGATCTTTAAATTAAATTATGGGATGGAGAAAAGGTGTGATTCAAAAGGGATTGAGAAGAATTTAAGAATTTATCAATTATATCTTCAAAAGAAAACATACATATTGCAAATACAATCCAAATAATGTGTTCAAAAACATATCCTATTTTTCACATCTCCTATTTTACAATTAGATTTTAGATGAATGTCATAGGAAGAATAACAATGAAAACATAATTACAGTAGGAAAAACATCACCATTATTTCGTAACACAAGTATCCCGTCAAAATTCTTTTCATTAATGTTGCTCCAACAACGTGAAAAAGCTACAATGCTTGATAGAAAGAGTTACAATGCTCAGGGACCAACCCTCAATACTTCGACAGATTGAAGTATTTAAACAAAATTAAAAAAAATATTACAATTAATGCCTCAGTGACACGAAATTCTATTATTGACTTTGAACTAACATAAATGAAATTATGTGATCAAAAGGAATGAATCTGGTGAAGTGATCTAGACATCCTGCACTGCTTTGGAGGAGAACAATTGTTGAGTGGCCACTATTCGGGTGTTGCGTTGGTGAAGCTAACCTGCCTTTTTAATCCTGAAATTCACACAACTTATCCCACTGATCTTCATCTGGAACAACAATCTTTTTTACCTTGTGGTAGATCTCATCTACCTCAATATACCGATCAAAAGTGGGTTTTACTTCAAAAGTGTGTTTTATCTCATGTTGGATAAAACTGATGTTGCTGATAACTTCATAAAAAGATCTCCCTGTCATAGTACCTTTGATGTGGGAAGACTTAGCTGTATTCTTTGCAATGTCTTGAAGCTTATTCTTGTAATCTTCCCTAGTCATCAATTTGTCATTGATCACAAATAAAGAAGGCAAACCTTTCTTGTCCAATGCATCTATTCTAGTGAAAAACCTGTTAACTGCTACCTCAAGAGTGTGACATTTCTCTATCAACTGTACAACCAGGTTCTTCTTTGTTAGAACTTTCTTTACTTCCAGGATGGTTTCTATTCTATCATTTACTCCTAGATCATCTAGTTCATATATGTTTTTGGAATTGAGGAACTTTATGATGTTGTTGGTTGTAGCAGGCATTTCTCCCAATTCAGCATTGATAGTGGAAATGGTTTGCTTGGCTTTCTCCATAAATTCCTTATGCTCGAATATAATCTAGATACATGGCCAGATTTCATCTATTTCTTCAATGATATTGTTCCATATAATTTCTTTAACATGGGCTAGTGTATAGCCAATAGAGGGCTCAACTGCTGACTTCTTCCATACCTCTATCTGATTTTGAGCTCTCTGTAGCTCTGCTGCATGAAAAGTCTCAGTCTTTGTTTGATGATCTTGTAGAAGATTGACTTGAGCCTACAATCTTTTGATCTCTTCAGTCTGGAGAGACATGTTCTGCACTGCATTTTCCAACTAGTCTGTAGCAGCCCCTGTGCTTGTTGTAGAAGATGTGGTTGTATGAATGGCTATGATAGGGAGTGCTTCCAAAGGGAAAACAACCATTTTGGCAGCCTACTCCTTTTCTTTAATCATATTTTCCATCTCTATCTCCATTTGCTTCAACTGTGCACTTTTATCCATGATAAGCTTCATCACGCCTACCTTTTGTGTCTCTGGTTCCTTCAATATCCTTGGCCAAAGGATATTATGTAGCTAGTAATTTCAACTGCTTCCGTAATGTTGCTATTTCTAAATTCTTTTTCCTTAAAAGCTCTTTTGCGGCATTGATGTTTGCAGGGTCACAACCCAATTTGACACCAAGTCCTCCAGAGTTTTGATCCTAGTGTCTTTGGCAAGTGTAGAGACCTTCTCCATCTTCAATTGTGATTGAACATTGGCTAATGTAACTTGCAATTTGGAAAAACTCATATTAGTGTTAGTGATAGTGGAAAAAATCATTTCCCCAGTCTGCCTGTGCATCTCCATTTGGTCAATGGGATGTATGTCTTTTACATCAAACTCAAATGTTGTCTTCTTGTAGTCTGATGATGCTTTGGGCTAGGGAACATGTGCCTAGAGGAATGCCATTTGCATTTTACCTTTCTCTGAATCAAAGTTTCATAGCATCCTTCTTTAAGAACTGGAAGTCTGCTTCCAGAACTTATTATAGGTGTTAATATTCAAGGCCTCATTCCTTAATTTATCTCCTTAAAAATATCCATTATACTTTTCTCTATCTCTCCTGTAGTAGATGTGTTGGTCTACATTTGTAGCTGATCTTGTGAAGCCATGGTGGTAGTGGTAGACAATGTGGTTTGATCACCCACTAATGAGGAAACAAGTGGCTCATTAGTGGTGATAATGTTCTCCTACTCTGAATCCTTGATGAGGCTTAGTTTGGAACTAAGCTTGGCCTTCTTCCTATACATAATTTTGAATCCTTCATTGAATATTTCAATCCCTAAAGGGGGCTCTTCTTCTCTTCTTCTCTTAGCTATTTTCTCCTACATGGTAGGAGTCTGCACTGTGGAGGATGACAACCAACTACTCTTCTACCTCTTGTAGGGTGTTCTTAGCCAATTCTAGCTGGTTGTTGTACATCTCTATCTTTGGTTTGGCTGTGTGAAAATAGGAAATGGATTTTTTTCCACTCTAAATTTAGAAATGACCCCTAATGGATCACATGACCAGGTGAAACTAAGGTTGAACTGCATTTATTTAGTAGCTTATCTGCTTCTTCCCCTACTGCCCCATTGTTGCAAATGAAAGGAACTATCTATGTTTTAATTTTGAATTGGGACTTCTTCTTGGAAGCTACAAAGTGGATCTCATCCATATTAAGCATCTGTCTTATGTACTCTAGAGAAAAAATCATCACTGGGAGGAATTTAGGCAGCTTGTAAGGGGAAATATCACACCCAAATATTTTCAATTTTGTATAATTCTGATAGAGGTACCAATCCCTTGTGTGAACTTGGTCTGGTAGTTGCAAAACCTTTTTAATTTCCTCACTGGTCCTCGGTTTTGTTCTTCTGCCTAAGAGATTGATTGCTGGATGTACAAACATCTCTATGAACTATTTGTATGTGTATTCCTTTTGTTCCTTCATCACCAGAGTAGTCCAAAAGATGACTGACAGTTGGTTCCCTTCATCCAAATTTTATAAAACAAGATTTATGTTGTCTCCCTTAAAATATAAGAACATATAAACTAACCCAGAAGCATACTTGAATACCTCCTCAGTCTAGAATTTGATAAACTACTCTTGAATAAAATGTGTAAGAAATTGGCTAAAGTTAAACATGATGGAGGACTTAGAATCAGTAGAGAAAATGGACAAAAAACCTATGATGGCCTCATCTACCCACTAATCTGAGTAATAGTGAAGAAGGTAGGAGATAACTGTGATGATTTGTTTGGATCTCTTAGGGAAAATAAGGGGGGATAGGGAGGATTTTTCTTTGGCAATGGGGCATCTCCTGTCAAGAAAAGCTCAAGGGTTTTGGTCCTCTTGGCAAAGTCTAATTTCTAGTACAATTCAATAAGTGCTTCATAGGAAAACGGGGTGGCATTCTCTACTGTAGGGGACTCTGTCATCTGATCTATGGCTTGAGGAGTGATAGTGAACAAAATTTCTCCGGTGGGGGTAATGATGACCCTTTTGCTTGGCAAATAACATGCATGACACTTCCTAACAAATTCTAGGGTGTTGTGTGTACGAGGAAAAATATACTAGGGTAAATTGGATTCCCACAGCTGAATGCCATCGTATTTATCAATATATTTGTCAATGAAAGGGATGTGGTGAAAATCAATGGGAGGATAGATTGGAGGATTGACAAGTTCTTCTGGTACCTTGTCCTTTGGAGGCATCTTTGGATAAGGCTAAGGATAGTTGTAAAAACTGGGTTACAATCTTCAATACATAGAGAGAACTTAGGATTGATAGGAAAAAAAAAAGTAATGTCCTGGAACTGAGTAAGCATGCAATGTTCAAAGTTAGTAACCATTTAATGAGCAAAACGAAGGACTATATAATACTCTGGATTTCTTGTTGATGGTGGCGCGGGTCTGTTGAATTAACGGTTAAGTGAATTGATTTCTTATCGACTTAATTTTGGAGGGAGCATATATGATTGGAGGAATCAATGGGAAAATGACGTGGAAAAAGGTGAGTGGCGGGAGCGTAATGGGTAGAAGAGTGGTATCGGGAGGCGGAGAAACTTCTTTTTGGAGGGGGCGGTAGTTAACATTTTTTCTTGAGGCGGGTTTGAAATGTTGCAATGTTGACACGTAGCAGTAGGCGCGGTTTTGAATATTGTCCATTTCGGACCCACCCACCCCCCCCCCCCCTGATGGTAAATTTCAGATAGTGAGGGGACTAAAATGTTGTGTGGGCCATCAAATCTTGGGAGGTGAGCGCATATGAGGGGAGAGGTGGCAGAGTGTTAATGTGAGGTGATGGGTTGTTCGGTGGGGCCAAGAGAAAATAATTTAATGCATAGTGGGGAATATTTGGATTATATGGCAGGGTAATAAAACTTAGGAATAGGGAGGTGGACAAAAATATGAGTGGAGGGGTGAGTTTGGGTATTAGAACTTAAGAATAGGGATTAATACACCAAAATTATTTGATATATTAATATTTAGAGTAAAACTTTAATCCTTTGTTTTTTTCTTCTGCACATGAAAATAATACTTGACATTTGACTTTAGGATAAAATCTTCACGTTTTTCCTCTAACCACCATATTGCTTCTACCTACCATTTTGCATTCCATTATTTTTCTAAGCTAACATTTTCTATTTTTGCTTTGCATGGTGCACCTGAGCTAGCAGACCCAAATCATTTTTCTTTTTATGTACATCTACCTTATCCTATCACTTATTTCACCATTGGCTCATATTAAATTGTTGAGTCAATTTTATTTCTACCTAGCTACTAATTTACCAAGATTAAAATGTTTGGTAAATCTTCATGCATTAATATATTTGACAAAAATTTAAATGTGTTCAGTCATGATTAAACTATATGACATGAACAAAATTTTAATCACTGTGGCATTCAAGAACAATTTGCACACAATTCTTTTTTGAACATGGAATAAAAGAACTAACTTATCAGTAGTGGCACTTGGACTTGCAACGTTTCAATTTTATTTTCTATATTTTCTTTTGTGTGGTTCATATTTCCTTGTTTTTTTTTTAACATACCCTCTTTTCATTTTCTACTTTTCTATTTTTTTTTGAAATCATTTGAATATTGAAATTTATGTACAATATGAAATCACAAATATAGAAGACTCAATCACCTTGATATCCTGTAATGTATAGGACCCTAACATCATGAAGAACAAATAGATAGAACCTAGCGTGAAATTTTTTCGATGGTTCATCTCAAGATGATAGATGTTGTGGTGGTGGAGCCATACTATTCTTAAATGAGAATCATTACCTCAAGCTCAAAATCAGTCTAGGTATTCGATACAACAACTATGTCGAACTCCTTAGTTTGAAATTACTCCTGTTATTTTCCTTGGAAAAAGGATTTCGGCAACAACATATTTTCAATGATTCTAGGGTGGGTGTCAACTAGTTCAATGAATCTGCTATTTGTCACATGCACACACTCAGACCTATTATTGAGAAAGTCCTATTGTTGAAAAGAATGTTTGATTATGTTGAATTCCATCC
The DNA here is from genome assembly GCA_000404065.3 of Pinus taeda. Classification (NCBI taxonomy): domain Eukaryota; kingdom Viridiplantae; phylum Streptophyta; class Pinopsida; order Pinales; family Pinaceae; genus Pinus; species Pinus taeda. Next base: position 217,680 of record APFE031153182.1, on the reverse strand, counting down.
AACCATCAAACGATCAATAACAATGAATGTGTTATCACTTAGAGGAAATCCGGTTGTGGGAAAACCTCTAAGGTAACCTCAATCCTCTTTTAGGTTGAAAGTTGGCCCTTCAACCCAGAGATTGATCTCTCCCTAAAACTCAATTACTCTAGGTTACTGTAGTAGTAGGTTTCGCAATATAGTTTTGTGGCTAGATTTAGTTTATAGGATAAAATTGGTTGGGTTGTTTACAAAACACACAATTGGGCATGGAGTCCATTTCTAATAAGTAATGCTACAAATCTAATGAGAAAGCTACAAAAATCATGATAGCAACAAATCCTTTGAAAATTTGAGAGGTTGGAAGAAAAGAATTGAAGTGAGACCAAGTTTATAGCTGATTGAAGTAACAAATACTAATGGCTGAGAATTTTGAGAAAGTGCATAAAAGAATCCAGATCTCATACAATGAAATTTCCAAACATGAAGAAAATTTTTTATAACAAAGAGAAAACTGACAGGGAACTACAACACATGAATTTCCTATAAAATTCTCATAAAAAATTGTAATATATTTAAGACCAGTCAAATATAAAAGAATACAAATGTTTTCTATAAAATCCAACCCTTCTTCATTCTTCTAAATGTGTCTTTATAGACCTTACATCAAATGATTACAAAATAATAGTCTTTAGATTAATTACAATAATCCAAGAATATCTAAATATCTCCAAGTTCATGCACGTGAATAAAACTTTAAATACATTTAGTTTTTTCCTAAGAATATCTACCCGAAAATATGCTAATATATAGTGTAAGTGAAATATCTTTCAAAATATATTCCTTAAAAATAGAAAACAAGTCCTTAACTGATAGCACATTATCCTAGCTGGAAAAACAGGTCCCTTTGCAAAATAGGATCGATTTTCCACCAAAACTGCCTTTCTGTTGATCTTCTCTTTGATTCGAACCTCCTGGTGAAAATAGTTGATACCGCCACTATCAGCTTCCTTGGCTTTTTTCATTATAGCTTTTCTAACAGACTGACTGACAACATTTATTTTCTGTCTGTTTAAAAAAAGTTGACGATGGCAATGCCAGCATTTTCGCCTGTCAAAATTTCGCTGACAACGAAAATGTCATTGTTCCCCACTTGCTTCAAAATCACAGACTGAATGTTAGCTCTTGTCCTTGAATCATATGCTATCAATGGAGATATAGTTTCATTTCAAAATAGATGATAGTGGAACTGTCAGCTTCACCAAAAACGCTAACAATGGGAATGTCAGATTCCCGACTGTTATGTTGTATGCAAAAAAATATTAGGCCGATTGTCAGTGATAAAACAAAAAACCCTTGGTTTGTGAAATAGACAGTAAAATTTTTATGTTTTCTTCCCCAAGCCTCCTAGTTGAGGGTAATAGCTACCCTGAGAAGTACATCCACCTTCTCCAGTCTTTGTTTCTTGCTCTGCCTTGTCCCCATAGGACCCCTTCTTTTAGTTTCTTTATATTTTCTCTTCTTAGAGCCTGCAACCTTCTTCCTATTGATGATAAGGTCCTTCAATGGCATATTATCAACATCAATCATCTCTCTAGCTAATAATGGGTTATTTTTGAGTTTAATTTTATATCTTCTTTTGTTTGTTAGCCTTGTATGGGGTCTTTTGCCACCTTTAAAAATTTCAAACAATGTTTCCTCCTCTTGGGTCTCAATCTCAGCTTCCTTTACTTTAACAATTTTTGGTATAGTTATGTCTATAGGGGAGGCTTCAACAGGTGGACTAAAAACATGGGGAGGACCGATATCAATAGGTAGGTTTACAGGATATGCAGAGTCTAGTTTACTAATCCTGACACTTTTTCTCTGGTAGACTTTGGGGATTTTAGGGTCAGAGGATGTAGATGGGACCTCTGTGTTTTTTTGGCTAGCAGTTGGCTCAATAGGGGCTTGTCCTTGGTTATTTTTCCCCATTTTAGCAATATTTGGTCTTCCTCTTCGCCTTTTAAGGGGTTGAGGTTGGGAACCTCCCCAAAACAAGAAGTGGCTCCAAGTCCTCCCTACCCTGGCTAGTTGGTTTTCAATTAGGAGTTTGATCAAGGCCCTATGATATATTAAATGGGAGGATGGGTCTGTTCGAGCCCTAAACCTAGCTTCCATATGCCTAAGCGTCTCTAGCAGATAAAAATAGGGGTTAATTCTAATTTGACTAGCTAGATGTGTAAGGAAGTAGAAGTGATAGACATTTACTCGATTGAAACTCCCTTTGCAGGTGAAATATTGTTAATAGAGGCAAAGAGGGACGTGCCATTTGTCCCGCAACTATTCCTTTTGAACTCCGACCCTCTAGTTCCGACCCTTGAACTCCTCTTTGAAAAAGAAAGAGACAACGATCCTTGCCAAAACGTGATTGTGAAAAATCCTTTCTTAATCCGCTCATAAGGTCATGGCCTCAACAATTGACTGCTCTGTAACTGTACAAGATAGACCTCCAACTTCCACGTGATTTCCATCAAACCCCTGAGCAAAAGACTGGGCCCTACATCGTGGTAGGCGGTACAACAATGGAAAAACTCACTCTGATTGGCTTGCTGAAACAGTTGCTGAATATCAGGGTATATGTCAAGCAAATTCAGTGCTTTGGGCTTAAAACAATTTCCTTTACCACCTTTTCCCATTGTGCTATGTGGTCATCTCAAAATTTGATCCCAAATCCCTGTGAGTAAAACATGTTCAACAATGCCAAGTGTGATTAACTCCGAACTGAATTTTTTTATTGACGGGGCATGGTAAAAAATCTTGACATGTAGAACGAAATATTACAATTGTGCGAGTGAATGATTACAGAGTTGAGGCAATGATTACTAATGGGCTTTGTATCATGTGGTAAAATCATTATAATAAGATTCACTCATAGCGGGTGAGAAAACTTATTAACCAATACTTTTTCGCCCTTCGAACCAGATAGAGACACGTTTTAATGATATCCTGGTCAACATAATCATAACCTTTTAAATTTAAAATTTGTTTTGGCACTAACGGTTGGCCTGTTAGTGAAAATGGAATAGCTAATGAGCATGTAGTCAATGAATGTCTTCAGGACACTGTATAGCATATCACTAAAATGTGGAGAGCCCTGCGATTTGTAATTTCCCTGTTTATTACATTTAAGAGAGCTGACACTGAAACTATAAACCTTTTCTAAAAAAAACATTTAAAAACAAAGTTTATTGTGATAACAAAATAAATGAATGAATAAGAGATGAAGCTTGTGAAACTTCTAAAATATGTGAGATATATAAGGAAGAGAACATGGAGGTGAATTGTTTCCTTTGAAAATTGTAGTTTTAAAATATGATATGAAAAATATAATTATATAAGTATCCTAATGAATTAACATATTAATTACTTCAACATTGTATTTTGTATGGATTTAGGTAAATATTTATTTGTATTTTTAACCACAGTGGATTTTATTATGAATATAAAGAAATTTACAACTTCATTTATAATGGTTGATAATGAAGTAAAGTGTTTCCATATTGTTGTGTTAATGGAAAAGTTAACTACAGTTGATAGTTCATATTAGTTAGGCATACAAATAAGGTTATGAAAAAGCTAAAATATTTATGAAAATAGTTAAGCATACTCATATAATTATGAGAAAACTAAGATATTTATGAAAATAGTGAGAAAACATTGAGTTGCCCAGTGTATCATTTTAAATTAAGGAACACAATTCAAATGAAGTTTTTAGAAGATTTTATTCTAAATATGGGAGACTCAATTGGACTTTAATACAGCCTCCAATTTTATACACATGTAGATAAAAACTTAGTAGACATGATTATTAATATGTTAAATGTATATTTGGCCATGAACAAGTTGTTTAAGTGAGAAAAGTGCTTTTATTTGGTGAACTTTACATATGATACCGAGTATTATACCTCACTCAAAATAAGTCCATTACATAAGCTCAAACTTGGTACATCATTGGGATACCAAGTTTCCAAAATAGTGAAATTTAGAAAGTAGATTCGTGTGTAGATTCACGGGAGATGAATCTACAGTTACATATGTCCAATCATGTATTCATAAGCATGAATTTGAATAAAAGTGAATAAATGAGGAGCAAGTTAATGTTCACATATTGGGAGCAATTTGAAGTTTTAAATAAAATAACACCAGTTATATATAAACCTGCATTATTTACTAATATTTTAAACATAATGCTTTCTCCATATTTCTATCTACATATATGTGTAATTAAAATTTTAATTTAAGGAAAAAAAATATTAATGTATGTCTTTATGCCTCATTAATATGAAAGGGAAAAACTTAAGAATCGACTTAATATGTAAGTCAAATTCATTGAAAACTCCACATGAAAATATTATATAAATTATAATTACTAAAATTAGTAACATACATTTTTATTATTAAAATTAACATAATCTTTATTATTTATATATTAAGATTACAATTAAGTAAATATTATTTTAATTATTTTAAGAAATAAAGTAATGCAATCCTAATTCTTATAACGTAAAATAATTTGATGTTTAAATATTATGTTTTTTAAAATGTAAACGATTGAATATATAAATAAATCAATTTTTAATATATATGTAATATCTATATGTTAGTCTCATTTTTATTATGTGCATTATAAAGTTATAAGAAATATAAATTTTTATTTAATTATTAAAGTTATATTAAATTAATTTAGTTTTCGGTAGTTTAATTAGTGATTAAAGCGTTATGAAATTTTTTAAGTTAAAGACTTAAGGTTTAATTCCACTGAAGTAATCAATCTAGGGAAAAGATAATAGGTTGTAGGCCACAAAAGGTGTAGTAGTAATGTCCAAATTAACTCATTGTCAGTATGATGTAAGAATGATTTAATTATTAATTTTTAATTAAAAATAAATAAAATAGAATTTTAATTTAAATAAAAACTAAGAATCCCTGTTTTTTTATAACATTTATAGTGTACACAATTTTAGTTTTTTTTGAAGGGTTAAGAAACTTAAATTTTGTGTATATATATACATTTTCGTCAATGGTATGGTGCATCACCATGCATAAACTTATTTATAAAAGTCCATGTGAAGCTTTATTGATTTGCATTTAGATATTTAATTTTTTAAAGTCTCTACCAAGGTAGGACTATAACATTCCATTTTCCTATTGACCACTAATAATTTAGCATTGACCATGACAACTTCTAAAGTTTAACTTTAGAAATCATTAAAGTGTTTTTTTTAATTAAAACATAAAAAAATGTTACCATGTTATTGACTTAAAAGTTTGGGTGTCTTATTTGAGATTTTTTGAAATGTGTCTCATGTCACCCATGAAATTTGGTTACCCTAAGAATTTGCCAATTTTCATGGGATCATCGTTGACATCTTGTAATAAAAATAAAACAAATCAATAATTTAAACCAATTTTTATTAATTAACTCTTTATATTGACGAATTGTATATACGAACATGACATAACGTTAATATGGTCATGTTGAATTAACATATCTTTATTATTTAGAAATCTACATGTTAAAAAAACAAAAAAAAAAGTATCCTAATTAAAATATATATATTATTTATTTAAATCAAATTAGTGAATATTGCTTTTCATTAAAGTTAAATTGGAGAAATATACACTCAAATAAAATTGTAATTATAAACAAATAACATAATGACTATATAGGTTCAAATAATGATACATTTTAAAAGTAAATAGATACATGAAGTTATAGATGATTATATGAAATTGTCTAATAATAAGTTTTAAGAATCATGAAAAAATATATTTAATGAAAATAACTAATTATAAATACCAACATAACATAACAGTAATAAAGTAAAAAAACGCTAAAAATTCGTCAATTTTCATGGGGATCACAGTTGGCATTTTATAATCCAGATAAAACAAATCAACCATTCAAATTATTTTTAATTAATTAACTCTTTATATTAACTAATTATAAATATGAACATAACATAACGTTAATATGGTTGTGTTGAGTTAACATATCTTTTATTAGTTAGAAATCTACCGATCAAATAAAGAAAAATATATAAGTAGCTCTCTCTCTCTCTCTCTCTATATATATATATAAATTGATATTACTTTGATTAAAGTTAAATTAGAGAAAGAAATATAAAAAAAATTGTAATTATAAATGACATCTTGTAATCAAAGTAAAACAAATTAATAATTCAAAATATTTTTTATTAGTTAACTCTTTGTATTAAAATAATTGTAAATATGAGATAACATAATGTTAATATGGTTGTGTTGAATTAACATATCTTATTACATCCTGAAAATTAGTAATTAAATATAAATAAAACTTTTTAAATAAAATTAAGAAAAAATACTCACAAGATTCTAAAACTAATAATTAATTATTATAACAATTATTAATTATAAAAGCTATATGTAAATAGAAAAAAATTAACAAATTTAGGAAAGAAATACTCGCGTTTCTAAATAATAACATAATGATTATATAATCTCAAATAATGATACATATTTCAAGTAAATAAATACATGAAATTATCTATTTAACTCTTGGTATTTACTAATTGTAAAATATGAACATAAAATAACATTAATATGGTTGTGTTGAGTTAACATATCCTTATTATTAAAAATATACATATTAAAGAATAAACTAAAAAAAATATCTTAAATAAAAAATATTTGTGCAACTTCCATCATTATCATTACTTAAATGATTCTTTCTCCCAATATTACTCAACCGTCAACCAATTTTAGAAAATAACAAATTAACATAATCACATGACCATAAAAAAAACTCGAAAATGAGCTTAAATAAACTGATCCATTGTTTTATACGAAACTTACTAATTCTTCTTTTCTTAGTACAGAGGGAATGCAATCCAATAAGGGATGAACATTATATGGGAAGACTTGGGAAGACTCAGGTAGTAAATTAACCATGTGGAATCTATAAATTAGCCTAACAATCTGATAAAGAAAATTGTCTGATTTTTTTGTTGTTATTAATTACTTTGCAGGTGTTTGTAGAATCTAAGAAAGTTACTAAAAATGAGTAGGCATTTCGGAACACAGCTAGTCTAGCGATGTTTGCAGAGGAACATGTCACATTCAAGGTATATTATAAGGATCCCGAGCAAATACAGATCTCATTGGTCCAACCTCATGGATGCCTCCATTCTCTTAGAAAAACGACTCGAGTGGTATTTGATTCTAGCCACATTTATTCCCATGAAGATGCTATCTTTGTTGTACTAAATTGAATTTATGTTCATCTTAATAATGTCAACTTGTTTCTTGATGATGAAGAGAAGGTCTACACAAATTTGCAGTTCAATTTAAGAGGCTTTGAAATTTAGAATTTAGCTTTGTATGGATTTGCAGTTCAGTATAATAGGTATTTTTAGTAGTTTGATTAACAGTTTTTGTCATTTTAAAACCATTTTTTTTGTAGAAATAAAATTTTATAGTGAAGTTCTCATGGATGTTAAAAAATAAAATTTCATAATTAAATTATTAATGACTTGAGTGAAATTTGATTGTTTCCAAGGGTGAAAATATGGAGTTGGGCTACACGTTTTGGTAAGAGAGGGTACATTTTGGTGGAAAAAATGATGGCTCGATTGAGCTCCATGGGCACTAAAAAAGTAGCTCGATCGAAGGTTAAAAATAAACACTCGATCGAACTTCATGGCTCAATCAAGCAATAATGCTCAATTGAGCATTATGTCTCAATCAAGCAATAATGCTCAATTGAGCATTATGTCTCAATCAATCCCTAAGGCTTGATTGAGGCATTTTTTTTATTAAATACTCCACCTGCCGTCTGTGTGCACCATTTACACAGAGTGCAAGAAATTTGAGAGCTTCTACCGAGAGTGTCCCAGAGGCTCAAACGAAGGTAGGTATTCTTTTTTTGTCTTTATATATATATATATATTATATATATATATACAAAATTAAATAAACTATTATTATTTTTTGTAAATGAGAGGAACTTATTAGTAAACCTCTGGTGGCTACATAACTATCAGTGAACCTCTGGCGGCTACAATTTGTCCTTATCCTCTACGATTTGTCCTTATCCTCGTAGCTTGGGTTACAACAGCTGAATTTGAACTTAGATCTCTCGAGTTTCAACAATCTCACATATCTCAGATTGCTAATTGAACTACCCTCACCCCCTTCCCCCGACAAGGTTAAACAAATTACTTAGAAAATCAAAAACCAATCAAGAAAACCCCCATAATCCCTTCGAAACAACATAGAAAACACTTCAAAACCACAAAAAAAACTATAATTTAGGCTTTACTTTTTTTTTTTCTTATTTGCAATATTTTGTTTATTAAATGCATATTTTCCGATTTTGAATGGTAAAAACATTTTTTCTAATTATTTCAGGTTTTAAAGTTTTTCTTTAGGAATTTTGTGAAACAAATTTTTTTTTTTTTTTTTTTGTTATTAAATGCATTTTTAATTTCTACAAATTTGACCAAATATACCAAAAAACTCAAAAAAAAGGAATTATAACAATAAATTAGAACTTGATATTGAAAGATAAATATAATTGCGATGGTGTGTGATTATATAGTTATATATATATATAGATTTTATAATACATATATTAGATCTAATTTAAAATTAAATATAACTTAAAGTTAAAAATCTAAAGAATAAAATATATATATATAATTAATTATAATATATATTATTTTTTCACTTATATTTGTCGTGTGTATAACAACATTTCATTCTATATAAATTATTATATAAATAAATCTAACATACACATAATGATATACTATAATCAAACTTTAAACTATTTAACATAACATAAATTATTTTTATAGTGTATAACACCCAGCCATAACTATACTATAAATATATTACTATATATTATATATTTAATTAATTAAATTAGTCATAAGATTCTAGCTATTATATGTTTTTATATATTATTTATAACATAACATAATTTTATAACTATTTAGTTCATAGCATAAAGTTATTTAACATAAAGCCCGCGCACACACACATATATATAACATAACTATAACTATTTCATAGTTATGCAACTATCAAATTATTTAAATATAACTATATATATTTAACTATTATAAAGTTATAACTTATCACATAACTAGATATATTATAGCCCTGTATATACGATTTATAATATAACATAATTCTCTAACTATTTAACATAACATAGTTCTATAATTATTTAACATAACATCTAAAATTTGTTTTATATATATAAAACAAGTTACAAAAAAAAAAATTTATAAAAGAGAATAATATATAAACATAACAGTATGACCATTTAACATATATAATTATTACTCATAAAATAATCCTATGTTATTATTGAATATTATATATATATATATATAATAATATAATATATTATATATATATAATATACTATAATATATAGTGAATAACACTACCTAGATCCATCTAACATGGAATCTATCAAGCGCGAGAGGGTCAAATCTCTCAGGTCAAAACCTATTTTTGAGTGCAAAACTGAGAATGTTGACTTTGAGAGTATGTATGCCTCTTAGCGCTCATAGATCTGGCATTAAAATGGATCTAGGCTAGTTTCAGTAGTGTGCGATCATACAAAATTTGATAAGCATCTAATTATTTTGATCATTTTAAATATGCTAAATATGTCTAAGATTAATTTGGTCAATTTAATTTAAAATTTTCTTAGTTACCTCAATTTTTTGAGATGAGAGAGACTGTTAGTAACTAGAATGATGAAAAATGATGAAATACAAATTTTGAGTGCAAAGTGTCAATGTAACAATTTTGATATATAGAAAATGTGAATATTAAGAATATAGTCAATTACAAACAATCTTCATTGCAATCAATCTGAAACTATTTTCTTCTACTGTTCCTATTGTCACACCTATTAGTTTTTCCATTTTCTATGAAAAGAGTAGTTGGAATCATAGACCATTCAAATATTCAACTCGAGCTACTGTAGTAAACAACATACCTTGTCTCTGTTTCTGTCCAATATTAACAGTAGTTTTCTTGAAATTCAATCATTGTGACTTACAGAGTGTTAAACCCCAAATAATTTTCAATGGTGCATTTAAATGCAAAGTAATTAACAATGTTGAATGATGGAAAATGGGAATAATAAGAATGTACCCAATTGTAAATAGTTTATAGTTTCAACTATTATGAAAGTATTAATATTGTTTAAATATGTTTGATGACTAGAATGTGTGTGTGTGTTTTTTTTAAATTAACGCTAATTTTTTAAATTAAGCGAAGGTTATAATTTGATATTTAAGTAGTATAATAATAGTTTAAAGGATCAATTTAATTAATATTATTACTGTTTAATTTAGGAATGATGATAATGGTTAAATTACTGATTTTTTTAAAATTTATTTTTATGTTTAAAAAGTATTAGTAGAAAAAATTTCAAATGAGTTAAAATATTAAGAAGTTAGTATTATAATAAATATTTTAAAATTGTGATTTAATGTGGATGTCTTGCATAATATTTTAAGATAAAATGATTCTTATTTTCAATCATCTTTAACCTTCTTAGTGTTACAAAAATGACACCCATGACATTTTAGAAAATATACAAAGCCTCATTTCATTATGGAGTTTGTAAGAGTTTGTGATTATTTTAGTAATGTTAATTTTGTTGTATACCTTAGTCAAAGTAGAGTGTGGTTTATCACTTCCTTACATTATCTTAACTCTATTTTATGTTCTAATTATTTATTACACCATAATTTCTCCTTAAATATAGATGTAATGACATTTTCAATATTATCATTATTTTTGAATAATCTCTTACTTTACTCCTCAATGATTTAGCCAAAACTTGACATCTTTTATGCCACCTTGGTTTGAGATACATGTGGTTTTGAATAGGTTTTGAAATAATATTAGGAAGCCTTTTGTCTTCCATGTCATTTATCTTGTTTTCGTGTGTTAAGAACCTAGTCATAGTCATGCTTTCAAGATGGGGAAAGACTCAATTCTATGAGGATAGGATAGGGCATGTTACCTTTAATTTTGAGATTATAAGCTATAAATTGCTTTTGGATTTCCTTTATTTTTCCGAATGATTCTCTAAATATGAGATAACAAGAGTGATAAGAGTCTCAAAGACAAGTTTTCCTTGTCCCATAGCCAGAGGTCTACTAAATAATGGTCTATGGACTAACAATTTATTTTTAAGCCATAAGCTCTTCGCCTCCATTTCTCTTTTTCTCAATGCTATAATTCTAGTTAGACTTATAATGAACATCTATTCTAATATATCTGTATGAAGTCACTATTCATTGAGAAATTCACTTAACACAATATGAAATTTAATATTAGGTTAATCAGATCTGTGTTCTGTGTGGTAGCAATGGTTGGCACTTGAGCTTTTGATTTTTCTTTACACCTATGGGTGCAATTGCTAGTTTTATATATAAAAATATATCTATAAAATAATATAATATATATTAATATAATATCATATCTATACTAATCTATCATATCTAATCTATATCTATATCTATATTATATATCAAATATATATATATATATAAATATATATATAACTATATAATATAGATATAATATAAATATATATATATATATATAAATCCATGTTTCAGTATGCATCATTGATAGAGGCAGTAAATCCATTTGAAAAGTGCACTTTGGTTTATAAAAATAATTTAGATTTCTTTTCTAATTTACATATTGTTTTCATAGTAATGTGTTGTACAAGAAAGAATGCCTTCAGTGCTTGCACCTAGTACATGCATGGACCAGTCAAACATTAAGCTTAAAGTATATTGGAGTATTTGTTTGACATGAAATTTTATTAGTTTTGTAAATAGGTTTATTTCAATTTTTTACATATATATTTACATATTTATGCGCTATGAATAAAATGCATTATTTAGAAATGAGAAAAAATATGAAGGTACATTTGATCATTTTTTTCGATTGTGTTTACTTGGAACCCAATACTTTGTTTGATAAACTATCAAAAAATGAACTCTAAAGTTTAGGACTTTAGGCTAGATTATTTTGCTTGATTTTAGAAATGGTTTTTGTGTCACATTCTTTCTAAGTCAACATTTTTTTCTTAGATTAGTTTATATGTATTATATGTAACAGTTTTGTATTATATATAATACTTTAGTCAACAAATTTTTCATGGATTAATTTATATGTATTGTATGTAATATGATGAGGCATCCCATAAATGCACCCTAACTGCAAACAATTGCAGTGCGAGGGGTTTTGTTATACATGATCAGGCTTGTGATAGATCACGTTGCCCAACGAGAGTTCACGTTCCACTCATAGATCCTGCCTCCGACATCAGTCAGAGTGTCAAAGGAGGTGTTTCTATCTCTATTGATGATCTTTCTACCTCTAGTGGACCTTGTTAGCCTATTTCAGGTACACCTCCTATATTTTTAAATCCTCTTTAAACTTTATGTTTTTATGCCTTGAAATTGTCTTTAATTTTTAAACTGTCTTAAACTAATGTGTTTGAATTTACTGTATAAGTTATTATGCTTCTAGTTTGTTAATTATATATGTTAAATTATGTTTATGATTTGCAAGTTGAAGATGAGGATCAGAGTGAAACATGGATCCCACTGTTGGATGATGCTACAACTCATATCACCTTGGAGGATGTTACGACTCATCATATGTGGATTACACAAGAGATACGTAACATCCCTTCTAATTCATCAACTTGTCATAATTTATCTTTGATGTTGGATAAAATCAATATGTTGATCAAGACATACCGGAGGTCGAGCCCACGGAGCCACCTCATACAATCCATACATAGGATTAGGAGGCATAAGGTTAGTGGTCCAGATACATGATAGGTGGTGAAAGAGGCCACTAAGGACATTGATGTTCGTGGGGAGTTGTTCGACATCCCTCCAAATCTCCCTGCTACACATAGAGGTCCAATTCCACCTATTTCTTTTAGGAATGATGATGCAAACACTTTTTTGTATGATAGATTCATTGGAGCTTGGAGCTAGTCCACCCCCCCCAGCCCCCCAACATGACCAGGTCACCATTTATTTTTCCAAGCATTTATATGCAAAGTTCGTGTTACATATGAGGCCGTATTACACTGATATCAGATCTCATTATTGTGGACCTAGCTTGGGACATACCTATGAATGCGAAGGGGCTTGTAGGGACCCTGGGCATGTACCACCACCTTCGATATTCTTATCGCTACTATCTTAGAGCTTGGTATTACTGACGGAGCTAGAGGAGGTATCACAACTCTTTGGTGAGACCAAGGAGATTGTTGCATATAGCATGCAAATGTCATTGACCAATGCACACGTTGCATTGGATGGAGAGATCAAGAGACCACCATCATTATCTCATTACCCGCTAGTGCACTTATATGATGATACATTTTTCGCGAGTTTACCCTTTGACCATATTTTGACATATACATGTATGTATCATGATGTCATTCATGAGACTTGGAGGGTGCACGGCCTACGTGACACAAACCAAGTACACATATATATGAACTTTTGACTCTTATTGTCAAATAATTCATAATTGTTTATATTAATTTCTAGTTTATGTTATATTGTCACTTTATATTAATAAGTTCATGATAACATGTAGACATAACCCAATTACATGGATGAGCTTATTAGGTCACCCAAGGGGGCAGTTTATCATCTAGGCCATCCTCAACCAAAACATGTTTACATGGATTCTCCTCCACCTCCACCACCACCTCATATGTTCACTGATGTGGAGGATTGTCACTATGTACAACCACATGGACAAGTGGTTGAAGTAAAGTTTTTTATTCCTAAGATTTCAACATCATCTTCTTTTAATTTACACATATATGCTAATTAATTTGTAGACTAATTATAATTTTTCCTTACCATTATGTACACAAACCCATATGTAGAGTGTCATTGATTCCACTATTATATGAAGACATGAGTGGGTTGCTAGGTTTAGAGACACTAATGATGTGGATCCCTCGATGAAAGCCCCAATAATTGAGCCATAGGTAGATGAGCGCTAAACCCATAATCATCAAATCCCCATCCTATCTGACTTGCATTTGGACTTGATTGAGATTTGTAGATTCATGTATATGTAATTAAAAAAGTGGTTCAAAATAATTTATTTTGTACAAATATTGATCTAATTAGTTTGAATTTAAATGTGTTATATTGTACCAATTTATGGACACTTACCTTGCTGATAAAACTCACATAAGAGTTCTGGTGGTATTTAGAGTGGATAGTTTGTATATTTTCAAACTCATTTCATTGAGGACATTCACATGTGATACAAACCTTGTATATTTTCATATATGGACAGTTTATCGATGTACATGGACATTATTTTAGTTTATGGATGCTTATTATTTCAGTTTATGGATGTTCATGTGATATTTGTAATTTGTATATAACATATGGATAGTTTATTGATACATGTATTCACAATTTCAATTTATGGATTTGAATTAATCTTATTTATGGATGTTCATTATTTTTTTACGTTTATGGATCTGTTAAAATTATCTCACTACTTTAAAAAAAATCTATATACTATAACTTGTATTACTAAAATATAACAATTTTTATTTCTAGTTTCATAAACTAATAAATCGGTACAATTTATGTATGATGCAAGTCACTTTGACACTAAAATGAACCCAAATATATCATGTATCATTTAATAGAGCATGGAAAGAATTACAATCATGCTTCATATTGGCCTTTGTAGAAGCGTCTAATAATAAATTATATTAAATATATTATATATATATATATATATATAATATATATATATATATGTTTTTTTGTGACCCCCATATACCATTACATGGACAAATTTTTTAAGCATTTTAATCAATTTCTTATCTCAAGGTTCATTTAAAAAACACAAATAGGATTGAAATAAGTTTTATTCAATTTTAAAAGATGTCATGTTAACGACAAATAGGTTTTATTCAACATTATTCCTTTTGATATTATCTACAAGAGCTTAGTCATAACATGATATAAGTCAATCGTATTGAAATTTAATATATAGATCAAAAAACAATATATCACAACATTTCTATAATTTTATATAATGTTATGAACTTTCCTAAATTTACTAGTTATCCAAACCTTTATTCGATTTTTAAAAACTCGAATATGATTTAAATAAGTTATATTCTTTTAAAATATGTGGAGATGTAAAAGTTACAAATACAAGTTTTTTTTTTTTAGGTTACCTACAAAAGCTTAGTCATAATGCACGTCGTCAATACTTTCTTTTTTCTTACACTCAAATCAATGCATAATATTAAAATAATTACCTTTAAATTAATGTACACCATATATCTAGTCACATCAAATAAAAAAACAACATCTTCACTCAAATCAATGCATCTAATGTAAACAATAAAATAAGATGAGAAATCAACATTTACACTAGAATCAATGCATCTAGTGCAAGAATTTTTCTTTCCTTTATTTCCATCATCCATCTATATTGATATCTCCCTCCATCTCTCCTTCTTTATCTCTCTATCTCACCCCTCCAAAAACACATGCTCTCTCTCTTCATATATATCTATCTCTACCTGTCTCCCTCTATCTCCCTTCTTCCCTCTCTCCCCCTTCCATCTATATCTCTATCTTCCCTTGACTCTCCTTCTTCATCTCTCTATATCACCCCACAAATATACACATTGTTTCTCCATATCTATCTATATCTTTCTCCCTATCCCCCTCTCTCGCTCTCTTCCCCTTCTCTCCCTATATCTCCCATTTTATCTCTCTTCCCTCCTACTCTCCTCTCTCCCTCTCTCTCCATCTCCCTTGTCACTCCCCCTCTCTCCCTCCAACTTTCTCTCTCCATATGTATTTCTCTTACCTCCCTCTCTCTCCCCCTCCAACTCCATCTCTCTCTCCCTCCCTCTCAAGTCCTCTCTCTCTTCCTTTCTCTCCCACCTCCATTTGTCTTTCTTCCTCATCTCTCTCTCTCTCTCCCTCTCCCTCCCCCTAGCTTCATCTTGTAACTTTATTGACTATCTCCTTCCCTCTTTCATTGCCCCTCCCCATTCTCTCCATATCTCCTCATTTTTCTTTCTATATCACCCCCAAACATACACACTCTCTCTCCATCTCTCCTTTGTCACTCCCAATGGTCACTAAAATATTTGAGGCATTGGTATACCCAAGGAAGCTGCCTCAACCTACTCAATGATGAAAATTGCAAAAAATTGACTGAGGATATAAGATACTTATGATTACCACTACATGTATAAAAGCGAGTCAAACATAGTTGTCTTGGGTAATGGTTGGAATCATGTTCATCAAATAGAAAATTAGCAAATTATATGACATACATCGGTAATGGTGACAATAAAAGAAAGAATTTGAATATCAATAATGTAACTCAGGAATAAATAAGTTTAATATGGTAATAACTAACTGGTATCGAATTAATGATTGATGAGAACAAACAAAGAAGAAAATTGAAGAGATTCTTCATTGGAAAATTATCTTCATAAATGGAGCAGAGCCTCAGAAAGATAGGTTACAACATTAGAATAGTTGGCACCAATTCTATCATAAAGGATTGCAGAAGTCAAGTAAATGATAATTGCAAAAGGATCACTAGATAAAATACTTGATTAAAAATCAGAAAAATAGAGGTAAATTATTATACAATGTCATAATAATTTGAAATGATTAGTCTCGAAAATAGTATGCTGAGTGGCATATATGAGACTAGTAATTTGAAAGAAACCCAATTAATTTGAGACATCAAACAAGCACATAAGAACATCGTACACAGTGTTGTTGATACTAGAAAGGATATTGGCTTCACAATAAATTTAGTAACTATACAGAGAATACAAATTTTAGTTTCCTGAACCTAATGGATGTAAGAGGGAGGGGGGGGGGGGGGGGGGGCGAGGGACGTATGATGGTAATACAATAAGCTAGAAAAAGGACAACCTAAAAAAACATGAATACACCCATCAATGAAACTGTATATTAACATATTAAGGTATTTTTTGTACTAACATGACCCAAAAGATTGATAATGAGTATAATGGGGATATGATAAAAAAAAAACAGGTGAATAGTCAAGTTAGGTAATCAAATAAAAAAAATATAGCATGTCACAAATGTGTGTGTGTGTGTGTGTGTATATATATATATATATATTCTAAAAAAGACTAGTTGAATTATGGAACCCCGATTTTGGCATGAAATGGCCAATGAATAAGTGATTTGGACATAATGGGGTCCAGTTGCACAAAGGATAAGATAATATTTACTGTGGAAGATAATATTTGACATCATAAAAGTATGATGGTGCCAAGTAAGCAGGCCATTGGTTGCAGGATATCATGGGAATAAGGCAAGGAACCCTTCCTTGTTATGATGACAAGTAAGGATACGATATGAGAGGATGATAGGATAATCATTTAATATTAGGGTGGAATAGAGTACTTCTATACTAATATTCCATCAGAGTTTTCATATCTAATATATTGAAATATTTATCTGTAAAGGAAGTGAATGTGATCCTATTTATAAGAGAAGAACCATATTATAGTAACATCACGAGTATGAAACAATCGACATGCATATGAGCATAAAGGGCAGAATCCTGGTGACTTCATACAAAAGTAAAACAACGTAAACTTACATTAATAACATGTAATATAAGATGACAAGGGGTTAATTTTATATATATATATATATTATTTATATTTATATAATATATATTATATATATATATTCATATATTATATATTATATATATATATAATATATATATTATATTATATATATATATATATGTATGTATGTATACACACACACACACACACACACACACACACACATATATATATAATACCTTGGTTTGCACCAAGCAGAAATAGTAAAATAGCCCGAGAAGGGCATAACTAAATTTACTTGGATAAAATTGACGAAAATGTGGTCATCTTGAATATGAACATGATAGTTACCCTAAAATCTATATATAACCAATTAATGAATATGTAATATTTGAATTAAGATAAAGTACAATAGTGCTAGTTAGTATAAAATGCATTAGTTCTAATTTCTTATAAATGAATAGTAAATGGTTCTGAACATATTATTATCATGAAGAAAAATGTGTAGACATAATTGATACCTATGTGGTTTGAAATGTATAGTAGAACCACGTTCTTGGGTCCTTGTCAATTGGCATAGCCATTGGGTGAGTAAAAGAATTTAGAATGACGAGTTTATAAGGATGTTGTTAAATTTTAAAGAGTGTAGGTTGCTCACCCTGGTTGGGTTGTGATGCATGTTGGTGACCTTTTTCTCGGTATATATAAATAATAACCAGTAGCATTTGTAATGAAGACTGATAGGTGGAAACTATAGTGATTATGGATGTAGGTTGAACCTGATGGAGTAATCTTAGTTGAACCTCAATGCATTCTCAATCAGAGCGAAAAACATGCTACAAAAGAAAGTGGTTACCTAGATTGGAAAAAATTTAGCCAAAGGAGACTAACTGGGAAGTCGAAGATTATATATGCGAGGAGTATTCTTGATTATTGAATATTAAGAAAACATTGAGGATGGTGTTTTGTTTGAGGGGGGAAGATGTAACACCCCTCAATAAAGTTGTAAATGTTTTTTATTTTACTGCAAATGACTTGCTAAAACTATAGGCCTAGTAAAGACTTAGGATGGATGGTAAAACATAAATGTTATTTTATTTCTTTGAATAAATAATACAAGCTAGTCCCAATGATAAAATTACGACAAAAGTGCTAAAACAAAGTTTCATTTGCCATATAGTTAAAAGGCAGTTATTCATCTCCCAAGAGATAAATAATCTTAGTTAGTACAAGGGAGCGAAGGGGGTGAGAGGGAAGAAGAAAATCCGAGGTAACCTTGGAGACTTTGTACCTAGTGGAAGGGGCTCAAAGAGAGGAGTAAAAGCTTCAATATTTAGAACCTGAAACATGACACTTTTGAAGGTTGGCGGGGCACTTCTAGATGGTTCATCCTTGAGTTGGTGGGTGGCCAGCCGGATCCTTAAGACAAACTTGTAATTCTGAGTTCTTGGGAAGGACTGGAAAAGTCTTGATGCCCTTAACAAACTTGAATGGATCTTTGTCAAGTAAAATTTCTAGGAAGAAAATGTCTGAGGGGGAGAGTGGACGTAATAGTTATTCTTAATGGTTGGGATGAACACTTCCTTTCTTGCTAATTTATGGTTGGTCAAGCAATAAACAAAGATAAGTATTTACTTGTGACTTGTGATAACTATTCCTTATTTAACACGGGAGTAAACCTAGCTATGTTGTAATATATATATTATATATATATATATAGGTGTAGGCTACAATATTATTCTATTAAATAATGTTGTTTGTGGAATACATTATCTTAAAGTGAAATAGTTAAACAATATCCTGGAAAACTATAAACTAACTATCATCTGAAATTATCTCGAAATCGTATAGGTAATGGGAATATTGGTAGAAAACTATTGAAGGTAATAGTGTCAACGAGAGAATGATTGAATAATGAGTTTAAATTATCATTATATTCATTTTAAAGATGAAATGGTTAGTTCCAGTTAATAGTCGATAACCCGTATATAGAACAATCCACATTCCAATAATATATCTAAATGTTATAGTAGGAAAAATGGCAGTTCCCAAAGGGGTCAGTTCCCGCTCACTTACTGAACATTGATATTATCCATCAATATCCAAATAAATGTAGTTACAGCTAGAACAGTAGAAAAAAAATACAAAAATACAAAAGATAATCCTATAGCCACTGTTTAAATATCCTTCCTTGATATGTTAAGAAAAAAAGGATAGATGGAATACCAGAAGAATAAGGTGAACAATAACATATATAAAATTTTTACATGCTGACTCAAGAATATTAATGGAATAAGACACAAATGAAACTCCATTACATCAAACATTCACGAACAATAGCATATATAAAAAATTTATATGCTGACTCAAGAATATTAATGGAATAAGACACAAATGAAACTCCATTACATCAAACATTCACGTCTTCATACTATTAGACAACCAACTCCAATCAGCTTACTCAAACCCTGATTACTAAGTATGAGAATAAGCATACAGTGATTCAAATATACAAGTATTAGAGACTTCAACCCCAGGCAATGATGAAACCATAAAAATGAAAATAAAGAGAAGGATTGGCCATCAATAAAATATTACTTAGCAGTTAGGGTGAGTAAGGATTATACACAAAACACGAATAGAAAGAATTTGCAACACTTACATAACTTTATTGTTATTTTTCAACTTTAATAGAAATTATTCCATGATGTCATCAAGGTCTCAATTAAATCCCTATTGGTGGGGATGTCATTGTTAAAACTGATAACTTCCATATTAACAAGATTGTAAATTCCAAAATGACATGTTAGTCGCAACCCATAAAAGATACAATAACAATACTCAAGAACACTACATGCTTGTGGCCTCGAATTAATTAGAAACAATAAGTGAAATACGTGTAGTAGAGTATTCTAGGGAACCTAGCAAAGGAAGAAAAACATGCATAAGGAAGAGAACATCATGAGAGAAAAACACAAAAGCTCCAAGAAGTAAGCAAGTTCCGTAAAAGGTGTAGGTAGTAAAACCCTAACTTGCACAATAAAATATGCAACAAATTAAACAAAATAGGTGAATTTAATACTCAAGGAACCTAAAAAATTTGGCGAAGAAGGAAGCATTGACTATTACCTGAGGGACTTGTAACTTTAGCGCTGGAAATCAGAAGAAAAACCTTAGAAATATTTGCAGGTGAATAGATATGGCCTTTGGCAATAAAATGGCTACCACTCTCTTACCTAGGTATATGAGACTTGAGTGCAAGAATATGCCAGTAAATCCATTCTAATATTAGACTGAAAATATAAAGCTAAGTCCTGCAACTTGGTAGAGACTCTGGTTTAGTATTATAAAAAAAAAAGAGACAATATATATATATAATATATATATGTGTGTGTGGTGTGTTATATATATAGATATATGTGTATGTGTACGTGTATGTACGTGTGTATGTATATATAGATATATATATACATATATATACATATATATATAGCTAAACCATTTAAAAAAAACAAAATTGCATCACCATACATGTTGTGGGCAGAGTTCTGTAGCTCAAAAGCATTGTAGAAACTTGGTTGGGAAGTGCCACCGAGCTATTGTAGTAATGAAGAGGTGAAAATGATCAGTGAAAATACTAGGAAATGTGTTTGGTAACCCTTACAGGAACCACAAGAACACAAACTATTTAATCCAAGTACGGATAGACCAATAGCGAGATTTATCAAAAGTGTACAAATTATGAGATCCCGGAAAGCATAGTGTCCTATGATAGCTAGCTTCGAGAGAATTCGATACGTACCCAAGGTAATGTTTATATGTCTCTTGAAAAATATTATTTCAGACATAGATCGAATTCAAAAGTTAGATGAGAAGTCACATTATACCATAACCTTCCTTTAAAGATGCACAGAACACCAACAATTAGTACCATAATAACTTAGGAAAAATAATCTAATCCCTATGCTATTACAATGTCAGAATAAAATTGAACTCTTACATTAAGTTGAACTACTCTTAATATAAGAAGTAGCATTGCCACAGATTAGTAATGAATTGTCACAGTTAAAGTAAGCATCCCTTATCGAAATAAGGAGATGATAATAATTACATTATATATATATCTATATATGTGTGTGTGTGTGTGTTATATAAGCCTTTGGTATTAATTAGTAGTAAGGCAATATAAAATTTTATCCGGAAATAACTTATTCCCTGTCAAGTATAATAAGGAATAAAAAGTGGATCTCCTCTTTGTTAGAGATTATTGATAATGCTATATTTACTAAGGTAAATTATTAAGATAATAAAAAAAATTGGGGAATGGTACGGGAGATGTTACAAGTGATATCAAACCTGAAGAGTTCAACATTGTGGCCTAATGAAGGGAAAATAACAGTAAATGTGGATCTGTTCCATAGAAAAGAGGAATTGGGAATGTGCCAAATCTTCACATAGGACCTGTTTCTACACCCTTATGTAAATTGAATCTTGAAAATATGGGTGTAGTTAAGTGAGGAACGTCAGTCCATATCCACTGTGTTGTTCTGAAAAATAAACACTAGATAGGAAATATAAAAAAAGTACAGAATGAAGTGCAGAAATCACTAATTAAGAGTTTGTAATGAACAATAAACTAGATGAATTTCTATATTATTAAATGAAAACAAAATAAGTGAGATTCTTGTCATGAGTACATTTATGTTACTCCATTATATGAGTTGAGTTATCAAATACTAAGTGATTTATTGTTGAGGCCATCTTTACTTACAAGAATTGAAATGATAGGCGTGGTTGGATGACTTAAGTATTACCACAGGTTAATTAGTAAGACATTTCAAGATAACATGTGGAAATAAGTTGTGTATAAATGAAGTAGGATATTAAGTTCCATACTGTTAAACAATTATAAAAACCTTAGAGGGGTGTGTTATAGAGAAGAATGTGTTGCATACGAAATCACCCTCAAAGCTTCGGGATTATATGTGTGATAATTAATGTTTCTAATTGTGAGCCCTTTTGTTAATTACAATATGTGTGTGTGTTTCAATACGTAAATTAAAAATAGTATTGGTAAGTAATACTCTCAATTGGAAAGTAATTATTTGATAGGAATAATAACCTCATCACACCTGAATGTTGACCAAGAATCTAGATGAAGAAGTGAAATAAATAAAATACTTGGAAGTAAAAATAATTGTAATCCACATAGAAGAGTTAATTCTCCTATGTAAGGAAGCAAGATAAAAGAAGAGAGTTTATAGTAAAAATGTAACAGTTATCATTGTATGCTTTAAGAAAAATCTAAGATAAAACCATAAATAAAAATGGCATACACAAAATAAAGTAGATATAAAAATTAGGAAAAAGGTCAATGACAAATTTGAAGTATTGGTATACCCAAGGGAACTGTCTCAACCTACTTAATGATGAATATTGTCAAAAAATGACTAAGGATATAAGATAAATGAAGTTGTCTTGGATAATGGTTGGAATCATGTTCATCAAATAGAGAATTAGCAAATGATATGACAAGCATCAGTAATGGTGACAATAAAAGAAATAATTTAAATGTCAATAGTGTGATGAAGGAATAAATAAGTCTAATATGGTAATAACTAACTGGTATAGCCCGCAGAGGTTTGGTCTCGTGGCCAGCGGATGATCTGCTGAGTCGTCTGTGCTGCTGTGCAGGGCACAAGTTCGAGTCTCGTCTTAACCGAGGGCCATTCTTGCGAGTTGGGTGGTTCCTCGTAGAGGTTATAGTGGTATCTGGTGGGATTCAACCCTGTGTAACGTGAGTACGATACCACCGCCATTACCAATTCTGCTAGTCAAAAAAAAAAAAAAAAAACTAACTGGTATAGACTTAATGACTAACAAGAACAAACAAATACGAAAATTGAAGAGCTTCTTCATTGGAAAAGTCTCTTCATAAATGGAGTTGAGCCATGGAAAGACAATTTACAACATTAGAATAATTGGCACCAATTCTAGCATAAAGGATTACATAAGTCAAGTAAATGAGAATTGAAAAATAATCACTAAATAAAATACCTATTTAAAAATCATCAAAATAGAAGTAAATTATGATCAAATGTCAGAATAATTTGAAATGATTATTCTAAGAAATAGTGAGGTCAGTGTCCTATATGTGACTAGTAGTTTGAAATTAACCCAGTTACTCTGAGACATCAAACAAGGACAAAAGCACATCTAACACAGTGTTGTTGATACCTGAATGGATATTGGATTCACATTAGATTTAGTAATTATATAGAGAATACGAATATTTTCTGAAAAATATTTAATGACCCCTAAATATAGGAAGATATGCTGAAATATTTTGAGTTTCCTAAACCTTATGGATGTAAGGTGGGGGACTTATGATGGTAGTACCATAAGCTAAGAAAAGGATAGCCCGAGAAAACATGAACACACCCGACGATGAAAGGGCATATTAATATCTTAAGGTATTTGTTGTGCTAACATGACCCAAAGGATTGATAATGAGTATAACTGGGATATGATTAGAAAAACAGGTGAATAGTTGAGTTAGGTAATCAAATAAAAAAAAGGTGGTGCGTCACAAAATGCATATATATATTCTAAAAAAAAACAGTTGAATTATGGAACCCTGACTTTTCCATGAAATTACTAACGGATAAGTGACATGGACATAATGAGGTCTAGTCGCATAAAGGACAAGATAATATTTATCGCAAAAGTGGTAAGTTGAAGTAATTTCTCTAGAATCTAGTAGCATTTTGTTGTGACATGTTTAACATCATAAAAGTATGATGGTGCCAAAAAAAATAGGTCATTGGTTTTAGACTATCATGAGAATAAGGCAAGGAACCCTTCATTGTTACGATGACAAGTAATGATATAGTATGACAGGATGATAGGATAATCAACTACTCTCAGGGTGGAATATAGTTATTGTATATTAATATTCCATCGGACCTTTCATATCAAATATATTGAAACAATTAGTTGTAAAGGAAATGGATGTGATCCTATTTATAAGAGAATAACCATATTATAGTAACATGGCAAGTATGAAACAATCAACATGCATACAAGCATAAAAGGGGGAAATCCCATGACTATATACAAAAGAAAAATGGTGTAAACTTATATTAATGACTTGTAATATAAGATGACAAGGGGCCAAAGTATATATATATATATATATATATACCTTGGTTGGCACTAAAGAGAAATAGTAAAATTGCCCGAGATGGGCATAACTAAATTTACTTGGATAAAGTAGACAGAAGTATGGTCATATTGAATATGAATAGGAAAGTGATCCGTTAATGAAAAAGGTATTATAGACTTTATGTGAAGTTGCTTATGTTACTTAGTGCAATGGATCGAAAAGGTTGCAAATAACATAAACACATAAGAAATTAAAGACACATTCAATCACATTAACACAACAAAATTTAATAAAGGAGTTCACCAGACTTCCTAGCTACATCTCCTGGTCCTTTAGCTTCTAGTGCTGACCGCTTTATTTTGTCTTCAAAATGCTTTTACAGGTATGAGCTAAAAAACAGAAACTCAAATGAGAAAATGGACCTCACCATTGTGTTTAGCTTGAAATTTTGAGTCAAATTAGTATAAACTAGCTCATATTTCGCCACTGTGACCCCTAAACCCCCTCGAATGAGAAAAACCACCTCTGCCTTTTGCAAAACCACTTTTGTCTGCAAAAAACCACCTCTACCTACAAAAAACCACCTTAATTTGCACGCTGGTGGTTTGACTATTCGACACCTGCAATAATTTAAATAAATTTATGGGCACTTGGTTTACCAAGCCCCACCCTTGGCATATTGGTTATCCAATGCGTGTGAAGGCATTTGCATATATATGATTTTGGTGGGTCAGAGGTTCGAAACCCTTCTCTACCTTTCGTCGTTGGTTATGTATTACATTGTATATGGTATATTTTTGCAATGGTATGGACTATGGTTCTCGAAATATATGATAACCGATAAATCCAAAGGTGCGACAGTCATGGGGTTGACCTTGACCATCTGGCCATTTTCCGGCCATGAACCCACAATCAAATAAAGACAACACTATCCATTCTAATAATAAGACTCACCGTAGCTCATCTGGTGAGCTTGTTCTGGCGAAAACCTAGCCATTTTGGGAGGTTAGGGGTTTCATCCTCCCTGATCCCCAAAATTTTGGAAATAAGGCCACATTGGGAAAAATCCAGGCTGCCACGTGTCAGAACTACATTGGCCCATATCAACCAATCACCCCACGACACATCACCTCCTCTGCTGACATCATCCAGGACAAGTGGTGTATTCCCGGGATGACACATGTCCTGCTGACATCATCTTGTTGACTGTTGACTATTGACCTTTGACTTTTTTTACTTTTTGCCCTAATTTTCCAAAAAAATTGACTGGATTTAACTTCTTCATCCAGACTTGGATTTACACGCCGTTCACACTATTGGAATCGTATCAACGAGCACTTCCACTTGATTCTACTTTCATCTGCATTTGAATACTTTGATCTTGAGGAAAAACTAGATCCATTTTGGATCACTCCTCCCCACTAGAAGCTTTTAGACCACCAAAAGTTGGTTTTAGTTTTCGAGGAAGTGAGGATAAAGTTCCTTCACTTTTCTAATCTCTATCCATTGTGCTTTACTCGAGTTTGTACCTTTGAGTCCAACTCGAAGATACTGAACATTTCCCCGTCACGAAGTCCTTATCCTCCTGTCAAGAAATGTATCCCCCTGTAGCTCATTGAGATACTCAAGCAAAAGATCTTCAATGGAAGGTAACTGACCTTGCTCTTCGGGACCTTCAATCAATGAAGGCTCATACAATTGCAAGCTTTCAACATTTATGACTGAATAGATCTGCATATAAGCTGGTAGATCTAGGTGGAAAGCATTTTCACCAATTTTGTCAAGTATTTTGAAAGGACCATATCTAATTGGTTTCAACTTCTTACCTTCCCCTTGTAGTCTTTCTTTGCTGATGTACAACCAAACTTGATCACCAACTTGAAAACTATTCTCAACTCGATGCTTGTCATGTCGCGCCTTATACTTTGCTTGGCTTCTTTCTAGTTGTTCCTATACTTCCTGGTGAATTTCTTGGATTTGTTCAATGAACTTGGTTTCTTTGTCCACATCACTATGTCCATCAACTGCTATGTCTTTACCAAAGACAAAATCCAAAGGAGACTTTGGTATAAAACCAAAACAAGTCTCAAAAGGAGATCTCTGAGTAGAAGAATGTTTTGCATGGTTGTAAGCATGTTACACATAACACAAATGCTCATTCCAAAGTTTGGGATGCTTGCTACAATATCCTCGAAGCAACTGTATCATTGTCCTGTTGACCACTTATGTCTGACTATCTGTTTGCGAATGAAATGTCGTGCTCTTCTTTAACTTTGTGTCCATTAACTCCCATAGACTTTACCAAAATTTCCCAACAAATTGAGAATCTCGATCGGATACAATGGAAGTGGGTAACCCAAAATGAACCCATACATTTTGAAAGAAAAACTTTGCAGTTTGTTCAGTTGTGACCTATTTATTACATGGTGTCAAAATACACATCTTACTGAACCTTCCACGACTACATACAAATAATTATGACTCTTTCTAGACTTTGCCAATCCCCCAACAAAATCCATGGAAACACATTCCCAAGGATGAGAAGGAATTGGAAGTGGAGTATACAAGTCTAATTTTCTATTACTTGGCTTGCTTGTAGCACACATAGTACATCTTTTAATACATCTAGAAACTATCTCATTCATTCGTGGCCAATAGTAGAATCTTTGTAATTGTGTAACTATTTTACTTACACCAAAATGACCTGATATGAAAGAAGTATGTGCTTCTCGAATTATATTAAATCTTTCAGTTTGTGGAATGCATAACTTTCCCAAATGATATAAGAGTTTGTCCTTTATAAAATAATCCAATTCTTCTACCTGCTTGCCATGACTTAAATTTGCATATACATCCTTAAAATATGTGTCTTGAGCATATTGTTCAATGTAACTTTCATGAATTACTGAATTATGCTTAAGTATTATGGATGCATTTATAATTTGTCTTGATAACATGTCTGCAACCTTATTATTTATGCCCTTCTTATATCTGATAACAAGATGAAATTGTTGTAGAAAACCCATCCACCGATATGTCTTGATTGTTGCAATTTATTTTGTGAGTGTAAATATTGTAGTGGTTGATGATTTGTGTGTATGGTTGTTTCTTTACCCATTATGTAATGTTTCCACTTTTTAACAATCTGAACTAATGCATACAATTCTTTACATATGTAGGATAGTTAACTACTGCTGATGTGAATGTCTCAGAATGAAAGCATATAGGCTTTCTGTGTTGCATCAACATTGCCCCCATGGCATATTCACTTGCATCTGTCTTGATCTCAAATAGATGCTGAAGATCTGGCAATGCTAGTACTGGCACTGTACTGATCTTTTATTTCAATTTGTCGAAGGCTTTCTGTTGTTTGCCTCCACACTGAAACACTTGTTTCACACTTGTCAAAGCATGTAAAGGAGCTGCAATCAAAGATAAGTTAGCAATAAAATTTCTCCAATATTGTGTTTCCCCTAAGAAACTTATAACCTCTGTAGCAGTATTGGGCTTAGGCCAATCTACAATGACTTCGACCTTAGAGGGATCTATCTTCAATTCACCACCCCCTACAATATAACCCAAATAATTCAAAGATGTTCTGCGAAATTCACATTTTGACAGTTTTACATAGAGACTTTCTCTTTTCAAAACATTTAAAACCTGTTTTACATGATTTACATGTTCATCCCATGTTCTACTAAAAACAAGAATATCATCAAAATAGACTATTACAAATTCATCAATGAATGGTCTAAATACATCATTCATGACTCACATGAATGTAGATGGAGCGTTAGTTAAGCCAAAAGGCATAACCATCCATTCATAAAGTCCTTGCTTTGTTTTTGAAAGCAATCCTCCATACATCCTTTTCTGCAACTCTGATCTGATGGTAGCCACTTCACAAGTCCAATTTAGAGAAGTAAACTACATCTTTTAACTGATCTAGAAAATCATCAATACGAGGAAGTGGATAATGATTCTTTATTGTGATTTTATTTAATGCTCTAAAATCAATTCACATTCTCCACGAACCGTGTTTCTTTCACGTTAACACAAGAGATGATTTTCACAATGATGTGCTTGGTCGAATAAACCCTTGATCGAGCAACTCCTGTACCTACTTCTTTATCTCTGCATTCTCTAGAGTTGATAACCTATACACTCTAATGTTAGGTAGTGGAGAATCTTACTGCAAATAAATCTCATGTTCTATCTCTCACTTGGGTGGAAGCACTTTAGGCTCTTGAAACAAAATATCATAATCGAAAACAACTTTAACTAGATCTGCTTTCTGTTTAGGATTATAGCCTTGGAAGACATCAGATTTATCAATATCCTTTGCTTTTACAATCATAAGTAAAAATTGTTTACTTGAATTTAAATTCTTTTCATCTGTCCTAAATTTATGAAAGAAAAGTTATCTTTGAGTTTATGAGCCCTCACAATATATTCAATTCCATCCTTAGTGAGTTGATACTTATTTTTAGTTTGATAGAAGATAGCATTTCTATCGTACAAGTATGGACTTCCTAATACAATTCCACATATGTCCAATGGGACTATTTCTAACTCAACCTCATCTACAAACTTTGACCCAATAGAAAAATGAAGTTTACATTGTTTCATAACTTGTAGCTTAGTTTTATCACACACACAACCTAATGGATATGACTTTTTATGAGGTTTTGTTTCTCGACCCAACTTCTTTACAATTGCTTCACAAATATAATTAACTTGTGACACATTATCGAATAAAGTATCAATTTTAGTATGCTTGGAAATGACTGTAATGTGAAATAGCTCATTTCTTTTCCTCTCATCATTATCATTCTAAACAGAATGCGAAGAAGTACTTGTATATGCTTTAGAATCTTTACCTTTTATACCTGTAGCTATAACCGTTGTCTCATCACCTAAATCTGATCCCAAGTCCTTTTGAATAGCAGCAACATTCTTCTGCTCTTTACTCCCAAACTTCTTAGGCTTCAATGCTGGATGCACTGACCAACAGTGTGCCTCATCGTGGCCTTTCTTTTTACAATGAGTGCATGAAGGTTTATCTTTCTTCACAATGTTGTTTTTCTTCTCCTTCCATTTAAGTTTCTTCTTGTATTTATTCTTGCTTTCAATAGGTTTGGATGATTTCCCAACATCATGGGTTACATTTTTGCCTCTAGCTTCTAGATGAGTTGCTTGAACTGATACATCATCTAAGCTAGTTGGATTAAACATAAGTATAGTATGCCTCAAATAACTATGAATACCACCTATGTATTTCAACAATGTCTCTGGTGAGTCCAATGATATGACTAATGTTAAAGCTCTCTTACAGAAATCTTGAGTATAACTTTGAACACTTTGACCTTTAATTGACATAGTGTTTTCCAACTCATCATTGCTTGTTGCATATAAGCCAAAGGATAAATTTTCTTTTTAATAGTAGAAACAAATTCATTCCAAGTTGAAATTATTTTATCATGCTTTTTGAGATCTACTTGTGTCTTTCCTTCCCACCATACAAGTGCAGTTCCTCCAAGTTGAAGGCTGGCAAGCTAGATCTTCTTCCTTTTTGAAACAACTTTTTGCACCCTGCAATACACTTCAATTTGTCTTATCCAATTATCAAGCTTTTGAGCATTAAGTTCTCCATCATAAATTGGCAAATAAAATTTTACATCTAATTTGATCAAAGAGGATTTCTTCTTCTTCTTCTTAGAAGGACAAGATTTATGAGAAGAAGAGGATGATGATGACGATGATGGTGATGATGGAGGAGATGGTGGAGGAAGCATTTCTCCCTTTCCCTTATCTTCTTGGTCTTTAGGTGATGAAGTGCCTTCATATTTTTCCTTCTTAAACTCGCGATACATCTCTTCCACCATTGCACGTATCGTCATGAAACTATCCAGGAATTGAGATTTTGACCCAAGTGGGGTTTCATCCGCCATCCTTGATTGTGAAAAGACCTTTCCAATCTATGGATTTGCCTCAACAAGTTCACCTTCACCTCATCTTAGCCTTAACCTAGTAAGCATTCAATTCTTCATACAATCTTGTCAGACCTTAAAAACCTTACTGCTTTGATACCACTTGCTCCATTAATGAAAAATGTATTATAGACTTCATGTGAAGTTGCTTATGTTACTTAGTGTAATGGATTGAAAAGATTGCAAATAACATAAACACATAAGCAATTAAAGACACATTCAATCACATCAACACAACAAAATTTAATAAAGGAGTTCCCCAGACTTCCTGGCTATGTCTCCTGGTCCTTTAGCTTCCAGTGTTCACTGCTTTATTTTGTCTTCAATATGATTTTAGAGGTATGAGCTCAAAAACAAAGACTCAAATGAGAAAATGGAACTCACCATTGCGTTCAGCTCGAAATTTCGAGTTAAATGAGTATAAAATTGCCCATATTTGGCCACTGTGACCTCCAAACCCCCTGGAATGAGAAAAACCACCTCTGCCTTCTGCAAAACTGCTTTTGTTTGCACAAAACCGCCTCTACCTACACAAAATTGCCTCGGTCTATGCAGTGGTGGTTTGACTGTTTGGCATCTGCAATAATTTAAATAAATTTATGGGCTCTTGGATTACCAAGCCCCGCCCTTGGCATATTGGTTATCCAATGCGTGTGAAGGCATTTGCATATATATGATTGCATATTGGTTATCCAATGCGTGTGAAGGCATTTGCATATATATGATTTTGGTGGGTCGGAGGTTCGAAACCCTCGCCCTACCTTTCGCCGTTGGTTATGTATTACATTGTATATGTTATATGTTTGCGGTGGTATGGACTATGGTTCCCAGAATATATGATAACCGATAAATCCAAAGGTTTGGCGTCATGGGGTTGACCCTGACTGTCCGGCCTTTTTCCGGCCACGAACCCGCAATCAAATAAATATAAAATTATCCATTTCGATAACAAGACCCATGGTAGTTCATCTAGTGAGCTAGTTTCAACAAAAACTTAGCCATTCTATGAGGTCAGGGGTCCAAATCAAATAAATATAAAATTATCCATTTCGATAACAAGACCCATGGTAGTTCATCTAGTGAGCTAGTTTCGACAAAAACTTAGCCATTCTATGAGGTCAGGGGTCCTTTGACTTTTTATGACGTTTTGCCCTAATTTTCCAAAAACAACTTTAACTGGCTTTAACTTCTTCATCTGAATTTGGATTTACACGCCATTCACACCATTGAAATCGTATCTACGAGCACTTCAACTTGATCCTACTTTCATGCCTTTTTTCGGCCACGAACCCACAATCAAATAAATATAAAATTATCCATTTTGATAACAAGACCCATGGTAGTTCATCTAGTGAGCTAGTTTCGACAAAAACTTAGCCATTCTATGAGGTCAGGGGTCCTTTGACTTTTTATGACGTTTTGCCCTAATTTTCCAAAAACAACTTTAACTGGCTTTAACTTCTTCATCTGAACTTGGATTTACACGCCATTCACACCATTGAAATCGTATCGACGAGCACTTCGACTTGATCCTACTTTCATCTGCATTTGAATACTGTGATCTGGAGACAAAACTGGATACATTTTGGATCAGAAAGTTACCCTAAAATCTATATATAACTGACTAATGAATATGTATTTGAATTAAAATAAATTACAATAGTTCTTGTTAGTACAAAATGCACCAGTTGTAATTTCTTATAAAAGAATAGTAAATGGTTCTTAACATATTATTATTATGAAGCAAAATGTGCAGACAAAATTAATACCTCTATGGTTTGAAATGTTTAATGGAACCACGTGATGGGGTCTTTTTCAATTGGCATAACCATTTGGTGAGTAAAATAATTTACAATGATGAGTTTATAGGGATGTTGCTAAATTTTAAAGAGTGTAGGTTGCTAACCCTAGTTGGGTTGTGATGTATGTTGGTGACCTTTTGCTTGGTATATATAAATAACAACTTGTAGAAATTGTAATGAAGACTGAAATGATGTGTGTGTTTTCGTAAATATTGACAGGTGGAAAATAATGATCGTAGTGATTATGGATGTAGGTCGAAGAAGACAAAGTAATTGTGGTTGAACCTCAATGCATTCTCGATTAGAGCAGAAAACATGCCACAGAAGCAAGTGGTTACCTATATTGGAAAAACTTTGCCAAAAGAGGCTACCTGGGAAGCTGAGGATTATATAAGCGAGGCATATTATATATTATTGAGGATTAAGAAAACATGGAGGACTATGTTTCACTCAAGGGGAAGATGTAACACCCTTCGGTAAACATGTAAATATTTTGTTTTACAACAAATAAATTGGTAAATTGTAGGTCAGGTAAAGGCCTACAATGGATGGTAAAACATAAATGTTACTTTATTTTTTTGAATAAATTATTCAAGCTATGGTCAGCCATAAAATTACAGGAAAAATTGCTAAAAGAGAGTTTCATTCACCAGAAAGTTAGAAGACAGATATTCCTCTACCATGAGATAAATAATTTCAGTTGGGACAAGGGAGCGAAAGGTGTGAGAGGAAATAAAACCTGAGGCAACCTTGGAGACTTGGTGCTTATTGGAAAGGGGTCCAAGAAAGGAGTATAAGCTTCAAGATTTAGAACCTGAAACAAAACATTGTTGAGGTTGGCAAGACACTTCTAGTTGAGGAATCCTTGAGCTAGTTGGTGGCCAATGAAATCCTTAAGACAAGTCTAAGTTCTTGGGCTGGACTAAATGAAATCCTTAAGACAAGTCTAAGTTCTTGGGCTGGACTAGAAAATTATTGATTCCCTTAACTACCTGAGCGGCCCAGAAGAAACTGGATTGAGGGGAAAATGGACGTGATAGTTATTCTGAGTGGTTAGGAGGTGCACTCCATTTCCTGGTGATTTGTGTCTTGTCGGACAATAAACAAAGATAAGTATTGACTTGTGACTGTTGGGTATTTTTCTCTGTTTGAGATGGGAAAATACCAAAACCACTAAATATAAATTACAGAGGCAATGCTCTGTTTTGTTTACACCAGGATCTTTTTGCACAGAGAAGTCTTTTAAAATAATTACACAGGACAGAGTATTTCACCACCATAAAATTTCCATTCATTAAACAAAAACATTTACATATTCATCCTCTTTCACTCAGAGGGATTCACCAAAACATTTTCACATAAGTTACTCTACCTCCTATGAAATTTTACACCTCTGTGTGTAAATATTTCATTTACATTCACTGCTGTGTGAAAACAAAACTTACAAGGAGTTACAAATTTACCTTTTCACCTGTGTGAAACAATCCATGGTTTTCAACAAAACAATCCACTGGTTTCATTTACTTCTCCTCCTGCACTGCTGTGCAATTTTTTTACATTACAATCCAAAATTACTCTGCTGCATAAAAAACGTCTTTTTCATTACAGACCCAAAAATATATTCATGCACCTCTGTGCATTCCTCCCTGCAATACAAAGTTAACTCTCTGTGTTTTTTTTTTTACATTCGCTGCTGCGAAGTTTCCTTTTGTTCTCACCGTGTGCTCATATTCGAAAACACCATTACACATTACACTTTTTTTTAATCCCCGCGGGTGTTTTTTTTACATAACAAAGATGGGTCAACGCTATATTAAAAAACATATATTAAAAAAAAACTTACGCCCATACTTTTATTTACTTCGCCTTATGTGATATTAAAGACCTTACCCAAAACATATAACATATCATTAATATAGCGTATGGGATGGTCCACGCCTAATTGAATTTTAACAGGCCCCGTACGCGTACTTATGAAGACTTTAACCGGCGGACAGCTTCCAGGAGATCGAACGGCGGAGAGAGAGCAACCTCAATCAAACGGATATCGGACAGGCTTAGTTGGGTGAAAGATACCTTCCGATGGATGTGACTTGCTGATGTCAGGCCAGCATCACTTGCTAGACAGTTGTCAGCTCCCAATTGCATCGGAGCTCGTTGCACGGAAACTACTTTACGTTGAAGGGTGGTGCGATATGAGACCGGCGGTTTAGATTTGCCTTGAATGGTTTTCTCAATTGACCGCTGACCTGTGGGCGGGCAGTGAAATTATATTTTTAACAGTGACTTGTGATAATTATTTCCTATTTGACAAGGGAGTAAACGTAACTGTGTTGTAATATATATATATATATATATTTATGAATCCTATGTATGAGTGCAGTGTATAATATTATTCCATTAAATGATGCTTCTAGTGGAATATATTAGTTTCAGGTGAAACTGGTTAAATAGTAGCCCAAAAAAATGTAAAATAATTGCATTCTGAAGTTACCTGGAAATCGTATCGGTAATGGGAATATTGGTCAAAATCGTAGAAGGTAATAGTGTTAATGAGAGAATGATTGAATAAGGAACTGAAATAATCATTATAATCATTCAAAATATGAAATTGTTAGTTCTATTTAACATGTGATAACCGTTTAGAGAACAATCCATATTCCAATAGTATATCTAGATGTTAGAATAGGAAGAATGTCATGTCCCAAAGGGGTTCGGTCCCGCTCACCTACTGAACATTGATATTATTTAGTAATATCCAAATAAACATAGTTAGGTTCAGAACTCTAGAAATTACTGAACATTGATATTATTTAGTAATATCCAAATAAACGTAGCTAGTGTTAGAACTCCAGAAATTAAGAATTTTTTTTTTTACAGGATTACAAAAGATAATCGTGCAGCAATTGTTTAAATATCCTTCCTTGATACGTTAAAAAAAAAGGATAGATAGCATACAAGCAAAATAAGGTGAACAATAGCATATATAAAATTGATATATGCTGACTCAAGAATATTAACGGAATAAGACACAAATGAAACTCCATTACATCAACCATTCACGTCTTCATACTATTAGACTACCAACTCCTATCGGCTTACTCAAACCCTGATTACATGGGATCAACCACGAGAAGCCTTTATGGAGAAAATTCTTGCTAAATAAGGATGAGAATAAGCATACAATGATACAAATATATAAGTATTAGAGACTTGAACCCCAAGTAACCATGAAACCATAAAAATGAAAGTAAAGAGAAGGATTGGCGATCAATAAAATATTACTTAGAAACTAGGCTTCATAAGGATTATACACAGAACATGAACAAAAGAATTTGCAGCACTAACATAGATTTATTATTTTGTTTCTTTAATAGAAATTATTCCATGTTGTCATCAACGTATCAGTTAAACCCCTACTGGTGGGGATGTCATAGTAAAAACTGATAACTTTCATATTGACAAGACTGTAAATTCCAAAGTGCCATGTTAGTCGCAAATTATAAAAGATGCAATAACAGAACTCAAGAACACTGCAGGATTGTGGCCTCGTATTACTCAGAAACAATATGTGAACTAGATGTAGTAGAGTATTCCAGAGAACCTGGGAAGGGAGGAAAAACATGCATATGGAGGAGGACGTCCTGAGAGAAAAACCGAAAGCTCCTAAGAAGTGAGAAAGTTCCATAAAAGGCGTAGGAAGTAAAATCCTGACCTACACAATAAAGTATGCAACAGATTAAACAAAATAAGTGAATTTAAGACTCAAGGAAACTAAAAAAATTGGCCGAGAAAGAATCACGGGCTATTACCTGAGAGACTTGTGGTTGCATGCATGACTTCGGTGCTACAAATCAGAAGAAAAAACTTAGAAATAATTGCAAATGAATACTATAACCTCCGGTGATAAAAGGGCTACCACTCTTTTACCCGGCTGTCCGATACCTGAGTACAAGAATCTGCCACTGAATCCATTCCAATCTAAGACCAAAAAACTGAAGCTGAAGTCCTGCAACCGGGCAAAGACTCTGGCTTAGTATTATGAAAAGAAAATAGAGACAAAATATAAATATATATAGATATAACTAAACCCTTTTTAAAAAAACAAAACAGCATCGCCATACCTGTAGTGGGCAGAGTTCTGTAGCTCAAAAGCACTGTAGAACCGTAGTTGGGAAGCACTGTAGAGCTATTATGGTAACGAAGAGGTGAAAATCACTGGCGGAACAAGAACCGCAAGAACCCAAACCATCTCATTTGAGTCCGGACAATCTGATGGTGGGATTCATCACAAGCGTATAGATCATGTTATCTCAAAAAGCGTAGTGCCTTATGACATCTAGCTTCGAGGGAATTCGATACGTGCCCAAAGTAATGTTTATATATCTCTTGAAAAATATTATGCCATGCATAGATATAATTCAAAAGTTAGATGAGCAGTCACATTATACCAAAACTTTACTTCAAAGATGTGTAGAACACCAACAATTAGTACCATAATAACTTAGAAAAAATAATCTAATCCTTATTCTCTTAGAGCGTCGGAATAAAACTATGCTCTTACATTAAATTGAACTACTCTTAATATAAGAAGTAGCATCGCCACAGATTGGTAATGAACTATCACAGTTAATGTGAGCATCCCTTATCGAAACAAGACCGGCTGCGTAGCAGCTAGTCCCTGCAAAGTGGATATCTGCACAAACCATAGCTTCTAGCAAATAGGTCTTCATTCTATGCTGTATTCGGTTGGATGAGAACCGTCAGTTTCTAAAAGGGCAGTTAAATCGGATGAAGACTCTCTTACTCGATGTTAGAAATCAATTTCAAGATCGGCAAAAGACGCCCCCTCAATCTCTGCAAAATTGTCTGCTAAGGATGCAAGACGCAGTTGGAAAAGCAGGAGAGTTGATCGATTGCTCTCGAAGGCGGCAGCGGTGTATCAGTTGCCTCCTTTGCAAGCCTAAACTTTCTACAGAAATCCGAAAGTGGAAGACAACTTTTGATGACCTCTTTCACAATCTCCAGACCGACTTCTCTGTGTTTCACAGTCACTCTGAAAGAATTGGGCGTGGAATTTGGCGAGAACAAAGGGAGCAAAGTTGTATTCTCTACACGAAATAGAGATCTGATTCCAGAAATGAATGCAGACCAGTCCATGCAGATTGCAAAGTAGCTTTCAAAGACGGGCATGTGCCTGACGAGATAGAGCATATTGCTAGAGTCGTGGCGGAGGAGTGTAAAGGGTTGCCCTTGGCTATAAATGCCATAGCTTCAACAATGATTGGCAACTGGGCTGTAAATGACTGGAACCTTGCTTTAAGGCAGATTCAAACTGTGGATTCAAATTTTCCAATTACTAAGATAATATTTATCTAAAATCCTTCTTTAGCCATCATGGGTGTGTAAGCCTTGCTGACGTGGAGGCGGTGGTTTTTTATTTTATTTTGTTTTGAGAAAAGTATGGCAAGCCGCAAGATTTCTAATTGTGCTCACAACTGAATTAAGGAAAGGTTGCGATGAAAGAAACACAACTATCATAAGTGCTTGCTACTATTGGTTTATTTACCACAAGTTTGGAGGTGTACGAGTTGGAAACAAAGCCAAATGATATTGTTTCCATGGAAGAATAGAGGAAAAGTTGTAGCTTGGTTGTTTCCTTTTGATAGTGGTTATCCACTAAGTTTAGAAGGCGAGAATGAAGAGCGAAGAAAGTGGGAATGTCAGATAGGTTTCGTTCCAGTACTCCCATGGATTTGAGAGTTATTCAGCCTTATCAACTAATCCGAAGATGTACAAATATCTTCAATCCTTAAAGTCGGTTTTCTGGCTTAAGTTATCCGTGGATGTAGAAACGTTTATCTTGATCGAGTTGTATTAAAATCCATAATCATAGCTTAGATGACAAGGATATGTCAATAGTTGGTGTGTGCTTGTGGTGCATATTGGACCAGTATTTATATGGGGTTGTGCCTGAGGATGGGACAAATTAATGGTAAGTAAGTTTGTTGTTTAGTTGGAAAAGGGCGAATCGCTCTCTAGCAGGGTGAGGAAGCTCTGTACAATAGCTGTCTATGCCCACGATGATGCCTCAGGGATGCGTCTTGTTGCT
The DNA here is from genome assembly GCA_000404065.3 of Pinus taeda. Lineage (NCBI taxonomy): Eukaryota > Viridiplantae > Streptophyta > Pinopsida > Pinales > Pinaceae > Pinus > Pinus taeda. The sequence continues at coordinate 178,904 of APFE031153182.1, read as the reverse complement.
CAGACCTTGATGTCTTAGACCAAAATTTCCTAGCTTAGATTTTGCTTATTCGAGGGTTGATTCATCCTGAGGGTTTTTTATTTACAATGGTGATAGAACAATAGGGTATAAAATTTGGATCCATGAGTTTTCTAGGATAGCATATATGTTCTCTTTGTCTAGGAGGAATCCATATTGAAAACTTATTTAAAATGGTGGATATTTTCGTAATAAATTTGTGATGCTCTTTCGATGGTTATTACTCCATTTCGACTGTTATTTCTTTGTTGAAAACAATTAGGTAAATTTGATGTAGTCTTACAAGCCTTTATAGTTATGGATTTGGTAAAAATCGTAAATGATGACATAGAGTTCGATTGAGATGGAGCTACGATAGTTTACCCCATGCTCATTTGAAAGCCTATTTTCTGTATTGTGTGGTTTCTCCAGAGGACTGGTACATTCCGGTGCACATTATATCACAGATGTGGATCGCAGAATGTATAGTAAAGAGCAAAGAAATGGACTCCTTAATGGATACTGCTCACAGCTATGTAAAGTTACTTGCAGATTATGAATCACATGGTTCGAAAGCGGTTGACAAATATATCATGATTTCGCAGAAAAATATTCCCAACATAATATATTGTTTTTCGTATATAAAGTTTTACGATATAAGATTATGTTTCGTATATAAAGTTTTACGATATAAGGTTATAACCTTATACGTGGATGTTATTGTTTGTTTGACATGTAAAAAAGAGCAACAACGATATCACCTAATATATATTTTAGTATGTGTGAGTGTAAACCATTGAGAGAACCTTCGTGGAAACGATTAAAATCTCATATAATATATAAAATCGTTGGGAACAACTTAAACTTTATGTAAAGCATGCACAACAATGTATAACTATTCTTTAGAGGTCATCAGCGTATCTGCTCAAAGAATTATTACGACTTTTGACGCATTTCCCTAACACCGTAAAGACTTCAAACATTTCACAGTCAAACATTGAACAAAACACGACAGGGAAAGAAAACCATAGATTGGCGGTCGTTCACCTTCTAGCCACTTGTTAGTCCATTATACATTACCACCAGCTCCAGAATAATGCATGAGCGAAACGTGGCGCAGGACAACCGTGACAAGTACGTGAAGGTCCCCCCTCATCTGTCTCATTTGCAAATCGAACCAGGCATCAGAAGTCCATTCATTGTTCATCTGGGTTCATTCAGCACATTGAGGGGTTCACACTATTGAGTTGAGACCACATTTTCAATCCCCTGCACAGAGTTCTGTTTGTGCCCATTTTTTGAAACTGTTATTGTATGCCACACAAAAGAGGAGGAATAAAGGAAATTATTCATATCGGAGGTTTCTATCCAGCACTAGAGAGAGAGTCCGCATAGACACATTTTTGTCAGCGGCTCCATCGATTCAACTAGTGCAGAGGAGGAAGCGTGGTGTAGTCTAGCTATCCCGCAGGGGAGGCTCTAGCTGTCAAATGTGGAGGAGGGTTTCGATTTAGCAGACAAATTGTTGGAGGCCATGTAGAGGGTTCAAGCGGCTCCATCGATTCAGCTGGTGCAGAGGAGGAAGCGCAGTGGAGTCTAGCTATCCCGCAGTGGAGGCTCTAGCTATCAAATGTGGAGGAGGGTTTCGATTTAGCAGACAAATTGTTGGAGGCAGCGAAGGGGCGCAACGAGTTTAATTCCAGGCCATAAATCGAGTGCAAAATCAAAGTGAGTAGTTCCACCAGATGCAGCAAGTTCCAGAAGCAGGAGCAAGGCCACCACCTAGGACAGAAAATTGGAAGTATTCTGATAATTTTGTATTCAAGATTACTTATTTTGGTGAAATTGCTTACAGAAAACAGTTTCAAAAATGTTGAATCTAGATTTTGATGCTTCTTCTACGCAATCGTTGTGCGCTATGCAGGCGTCGCGGTCGTGGGATCAGGTGAAGTTCAGAGACCTGGATAGACAGCAATGGCGGTTCTTGAAATGGCGGAAGCGCTACACCATCTACAATTACTGCACCGACGCACAGAGAAATATCCGCGATCATGATGATATGTAGAGACCGATTACTAATTATAATAATGCCCGCCATTGGTGTCCTGTTCGATCTTTACTACTAGAAATTATGAATGTTTTGTAGTAGCGATTTTTGCAATTTCTGGTTTTTTGATATCATAACTTGGTTGGTTACAAACTTTCAAATTTTCCATGGTATATAGCTTTGCATTATAATTTCATCGGCAGATATTGGCAAGTCCTTCGAAGATTTACTGAACCAACTTGATTCTTCAGGTCAGACATCTTTCTCTGTTCTTTGAGTTCATTCACTGCAGTATGTTCATAAATCCAGCGAGAATAGATAGAGATAAAGGAATAAGGTTCGTTTGCAAACAAAATCTCGTTCCCCTAGTCTCCATGCCCGTGATGCATTTATCTGTTTTTTGTTTTAACAGTGAGTGAGGAAGGAGCGAATTGGGGTGCTGGTCAAAGACAACTCTTGTGCTTATGAGCGAATTGGGGTGCTGGTGGATGCTGCAGCCTGTGTGCTTTTATAGGAAGAGAAAAGATGATCAGCATGAAGATAACATTAATGGAAATTACGAGGCAATAAGGTCATAGCAGTACAGCACATGGAACACATCTCTATTGTGCTGTATTCAACATTCAGTCCCAACTTTAAATGATGTTTGGACATGATAGTAAGGTAAGCTGATGGTTTAACTACTGATTATTATCAACTCAATTTGCATTTGAACCAGAGTATAACTTTATTCTACAGCTCCTCTTTCTTTTCCTCGTATAAAGACCTATGTTCAGATGTGTTCCAAAGCAATCAACCTTCTTCAAACGAAGTTTGTAATATTATGTGGACAACTTTTCTCCACTGCCATACTTTTCCATCTGGAAAGAGTTAGAATCTATTTGAAAAAATTGAATGTTTTGCACAGTAGTAATTATTCTTCAGCAGGAAACAATGTATACAAACAAAATTTGAGTTAGAATCTATTTGAAAAAATTGAATGTTTTGCACAGTAGTAATTATTCTTCAGCAGGAAACAATATATACAAACAAAATTGTTTAATGTAATTAGTTATTTTTCATGTAGTTCAAGTTTTGAACTATTTCAACTTGCCTTCAAAAAAAATTAAGGGTGTGCGCATGCATACTCTGCGTTGAGTTGCTTTTTATCTGGGCTGGGTTCAAGGTGTGAACGCGCATAAACAGCTCCACCGATTTTAACTGGAATCGACTTCTCTGCTTTATGACCTGGATGGTCTGCAACCCAGTCGAAAATCTTAGGTTGAGACGGTGAGGAATGGAGTTTGCAGGCCACAGAAGCAGGGGGTTCTTTGCAGGCCACAGAACTTTGCTGCTGCTTCATCTTACGGCTGGTGATTGACCTGCCTCATGGTTCCAACTTGATCTTACAGAACAGACTCTCTACGTTTGGATACGAATAACAAACAGAGATCATTTTAAGGCAGGCAAGTCAAGTCGGTTGTTCTCATGCAAATTATGGTTTTGACACGGCACTGTAGGGATTGTTTGACACGGCAGGGCAGCCATGGTTTAACATAAGTTATGTTAGTTTTGTTAACATTAAATGTTAGGAGATTAATGCTAATGCTAACATAGCATTAGTTCATGAAGCTGTGAAATTGTTCTAATCACGGCTACTTCTGCCAATTTTACCCTAACTTTTCAGCATGTATACCTCGTTTTGAGGCCAAATAAGATGAAGATGTGTTTGATTGGTCAAAAGCATAAGAAACTATAAAATATTGTATTGGTTTTTGTGTCCTGTTAAGAAACTTTGTTTTAAGTTAAAATACCGTCGTTGATTATCACGTCAAACTAATGCTATCTAATCGAATCGATTACTATAGTCCCTGCAGCCCGGAAGGGGCAGGGACTAATAAGGAGATGATAATAATAATAATTATATATATATATATATATATATAATATATATATATATATATATATATATATATATAGGATTTACTTTTGGTATTAATTAGTAATAAGGAAATATAAAATTTTATTAGGAAATAATAATAAGTAATAAAAAGTGTTCTCCTCTTTGTTACAGATTATTGATAATGCCATTTTACTAAGGACAATAATTAAGATTATTAAAGAAAATATTGGGAATGGTGTGGGATAGGTTATAATTATATATTTTAGACTAAGTTATGTTATGTGAGCACAAGCATACTTCTTAAGATGTGTGAAAGTTTTCAAAGACAAGCATTTCATTTAATAGAAAATTGACATATTATAGGATACTAAATATTTTTTCAAAAATTATCATTTGGACAACAACCTAATTCTCCAAGGCTTTAATTTGATAGAAAAGGAAAAACTTGAAATCTCATTTCCACATTTGGCCCATAAGCGTAACCCATCTTCTTGCATTCACCTCCAAATATTTTAGAAATGTTCTCGATAACCCACAAAGTCAAACTTTATATTCATAATATTTTTAAATTTAAAAACAAAAATAAAGGATTACATTTCAATTTGAAAAATTAATTTCATTATAGTTTTTTAATATTGATAAGTTAAAATGAATTATTTCTTTCATATGAAGTGGAAAATAAGTTAAAATTTTGTATACGAAGAATACTATGAACATAATTATGTGAAGAAAATTAGGTGTATCATGTTTAGAGGTGTCATTTTTGTTTTAAAATAAAATATGATAATGGAGTAGAATATTGTAAACAATGATAATAATGAAGTAATTGATAGAGAAACTAACACGAATTAATGTGAATTAGATAATATAATAGTGCTTCTTAAATATGGATGCATTGTCATAATATTTTTATGGTGTATTCTAGATTTTTAAGTTTTGTATATTTTATTATTGGTATATGTGTTATATTTTATTTTGTATATTTTAAATGGATTTTTTAGTTTTTTGGAATATGATCTCGATTTTTTTATGAGATTATGAATTTGTATTGTTTTTAATGTGTTTTTGAATATATATTGTGTAGATTACATAATGCAGGCTTATCATTTTAAGAAATCATATATATATATATAGTATATATACTAATTTGATATATGTTTTGCCTATTTTTACAATCATTACTTGTAATCAAAAGTTTCTAATGTAAGTGGTTCAAAAATACATATTTTAATTACAAAACAAAATCACAATTCAGTAGTTGAAAAGACTTGGAAATATAATTCCTACTTGTTTTAGTTGTGATTCTTCCTATATCAAGAAGTCTGTTCCTATTAGTTAGGAGTTATTAAGATCTATATGTTTCCTAAATTGGCGTGTGGTAGAGACACTCTCTCAACCAAATGATTTTGCATCCAAAATAATCTACCTATTTTAAAACAACACTAAATGTATTTATATATAACTTTATTGGATGGGAAGAGTAAATTAGTGTGCATCATCAAATTTTATCTTGATATCAGATCGGTAAAGGCCCGGGCCTTAGCCCCTTCTGGGCCGAGGGAAATAAAATAGTATATCTGTATTGTTTTGGTTTTTTGTTTGTCCATTCATTCAAGCCGAGCTTGGCAAATTGTGGACCATTGTTTCCATAGTTTTTGAAGTTTTCTATTGACTGTGTTGCTACGGCTTTGGAAGGGTTGTCGGCCCACCTGTTAATGAAATTGATTGGAGAGAGTGTGGAAAAGCTACAAGATCGAGTCATCGGGCACTTCTATGTGGCTGGAGGGAGTGCAGGAAAGTTACAGGATCGAGACATCAGGTGTGGAGATAAGTGAAGAGCCGCAACGTGATTGTGAAGAGTGTGCATTCCATGTGGAGGAGGTTTTCCAGCCTGAACTGCATGAGAGGGAAAACAATTTTTTTGGAAAATTTTATTTGGCGGCTTGTTCATCCCAGTGAGGAACGATAGAGCTCCGATGGCGTGTCAAATTGTGCTGAGGAGGCCACTGGTTTTTCTGGTCAATAATTTTGATTTTGTTTTTTTGGGCATTATGATGTTTTTAAAATTGAAAAATATATGATAACCCCGTGAAGATATTCTGACGGCTTGCTTTAAGGGATATCGACAATGGACTATTAGATACTCCATTGTGGTCTTAGTTTTTATCTCACACTATATAGGTTCCAAGGATGAGGACGATGAAATGGACCTGGATACTGCGCCTGTAGATGCCTGACTAGGGGACGCATATCATTGCACAAAATGTTTAACAAAGTCATTGTCCAGCACCATGTGTATTGTCCAACGTTGACCCAAAGATTCCACTGCCTAGTTCTGTTTGTGTATAGATTTTCCACGAGACTTTTTCCATATTCTTGCTGGATTGAAGCATGTTGCAGCCATTTCTGGCCTTCAAATACTTCACTCATTCTCTCCAATTGATCCATAATCTATTTTCAATTTTCTAGTTGAAGAGGCGAGGAGAATGTAGGTGTTCAGCGTTGTGATCCAAAATACTGTTGCTACCACGCCTTCCCTAATATTTAATATTTTGGGCATTTTGTTGTTGTAAGCCTGCTTCAATTTTTGGAAATCTGGTTGTGCATCTTCCTCATTGGTGTAACCGCAGCGTGAAGCATGTGAAGCAGTTTGAGGGCATTATTTTGAGTGAAAGACTTAATGGGCCGCTTGGATTATAAGACGCTCTTCCTCATTTCTGTATTTATAGCGAGCCAATATAAATTTGGTTCTGTTTCAAAGCATGGTTGTTTGTACATGCTTGGGTAAATGATACTTTTATGGTGAAAGTATCTTGGAATTAAAATCAATATACAAGATTATCCACCTCAATATGAAGCTATTTTTTTTTGTTAGAACGGACTACTCTAAGAAATGACAGGTTAAGCAAGGAGTTCTAATATTTAATTGTTAAAGCCAAAGATGCCCATGATGTAAACAATTTCAAAAGATGAGGTAAAGGAACAATAACATCGATTATGATGGACAACTCAGTTAAATTTTTTATGGGTTTATGGAATAGACTCATGATGATGGTGTATTATGTGTCAAATACATTTATTAGTAAGCAAGTCTAGGATGTTTTGTAGTGGTATTTTAGTTTTGTACCTGGTAACTCCAATGGTTGGACTGTGTAATGAAAAACGGATGGGGCATGTATACCCCCATAAAGTTTGTGGTAATCTTAAAACCACTTTGTAGTTGCAGGTTTGTGGTAAGACAAAAACCACTACGTAAGTGCACGTTTATGGTAAGCCAAAAAACACTTGTAGGTTTGCGGTAAGATAGAAACCATTTTGCAGTGTCGGTTTCTGGTAAGCCAAAAACCACGTGTGAGATTGAAGTGGAAAGGAATTAGTGTACTCATGGTTTACGGTCAACTGACAAAACCCTTGGCATGGTTTAGCGTTAACCGAGGAAACCATTGGCATGGTTTAGTGTGAGCTGAGAAAACCCTTGGCATGGTCTAAGGTGAGCTGAGAAAATGCTGGGCATGGTTTAGGGTGAGCCGAGAAAGCCCTGGGCATGGTTGAGGGTAAGCCGATAAAACCCAAAGCATGGTTATGGGTAATCCTAGAAAACCCATGATGATGATGATGGAGGGGGATTTGCAGGTATAAGTACATGTATGTAGTTATAATGGTTGACAAAACCATGTATGTGAAGGGCATCCTAGTAGACTGATGGTTGCAGTGGTTGGAAAGAATTGCACATCCTATTCGTCTTAAGTAATACGGTATATAAAATGAACTTTTGATTTCTTATAGCAACTTATAGGCTCTATAAAGGCTTTATGGACAATTATTTATAGGTTATTGTTGAATTGTTTCCTAGATGCTCAACGAAGTTTTGTGGTCTCCAAGTGTGTAATTGTTATCTAAAATCACATATCTTCACCATCATCTTAATTTTATTAATCCCATATACTTTCAAGAATCTACAAAATGTAGTTAATAATTTATTAAAAAGGAAAATATTTATTTGTGAAATATGTTCCTACTTTTAATCAATCTTTTTTTTAATTAATAAAAGAAGTAAAAACTCCTTTATCATTTGATGGAGCTAAGTCAAAATTCTCTACATGTAATGTAATAGAAACTACAAATCATGGAAGCATAAATAACATAGTAGCATAGTCGATATTGAAGTTCTAAATTCCTAAGAAAAATAATTGAGTTTTTAGTTTTTAATTTGAAAGAAATATAAGTGGAATGTAAGAAAATAATGAAACAACTAAACCTTTGAATGGCACAACAAAGTAATAATTTTTGTCTAATACTGCTCATACATGGATCTAGGTCCAAATATTTGGATTGTGTGCTTCACTAGGCTATAATAATAATCTTACGAGTAGTTCTTATATTACTCATGGTTCAAGTTCATTTAGTTCTTTGTAAATCAACTACACACAATCATTAAGATAAGGTCATAAAGATTGAACTCATATAAATCCATACATAAAATTGAATTAAATGCTTTTGTAATCACTTGGTTTAGGCTAATGATTAAGTAATATTTGTTTCCATAACTTTTTTCCAAACTTGTGTGGCACGGACTAAGCTGTCATACATCCCTTATTTGTAATTACATTATAATATAATTCTAAAATGTATGTTAATTATGTCAATAGGTGTATTTATTTTGGAATAAGGTTTCTAAAATTTTAATCTAATTATCAATATTTATTAAGAGGATGGTATGAATTTAACCTCCACATAATATTTGAGAATATTCTTAGTAACATTTAGACATTTGTCTTAAAAGTAGTTATGTTATTTCTACCATTTTAATTAAATTGATTAATTAGAAAAAAATACATATTAAATGAACATGTCTCATATTAAAATTAACATTAGTTATGGTATTTTGAATATATAATATTAGAGATATGATATTAATTTATGGTTTTGTAACCCATTTTATTTATAAATTAAAACTTTCTAGAGTAAAATAAAAATAAATCTTTACCATTACATATTACATATTTTTAGGTTTATATATTAATTTTTTAATAATTAATATTTAAATAAATTATAATTTAATAATTTTTATAATTTTATTATATATAATTAACTAAATGTTTTGATTTTTATTAATATTTATTAATCATTTAATTTACATCATTAAACTAATTTAAAATATATATAAAATGGTTTCGTAAATACTCGTTAAACTCCTCTTTTATGATTTCGAAGGTGGTTGGTGGTTAAACCTCTCTTTTATCATCGGACAAGAGCATGGGTAATGATTTTCACACCCCCTTGTTTCTATGTAAATCAAACCACTTGTTTCCATATAAATCACTTTTATATTCCTCGTTTTATCCGTTTTGAAGATTTTTTCCCTTCACTTCTTTTTACCAAATTATTGTCCATATGTCATTTTCATGTTGACTTAGGCTAGATATGTAAATATTTCGCTGGTAGTTATGAAAATATGCCATTTTCATGTTGATTTAGGTTAGATAGGTAAATATTTAGCTGGTAGTTATGAGTTTAAAAGTATTATTTACTTGGTTACAATGACTTTGTAAGCATGGAAAGAATAATTTTGAGTGAATATTGACATCAAAACCCTTCTTTCCATATAAATCACTTTTATATTCCTCATCTTATCCTTTTTAATATTTTTTTTCCCTTTCACTTATTTTTACGTATTTATGGTCCATATGGTCCATATGCTATTTTCATGTTGATTTAGGCCAGATATGTAAATATTTAGCTGGTAATTATGAGTTTAAAAGTATTATTTACTCTACTAAATAATGATTCTGTAAACATGGAAAGAATAACTAAGTGAATATTCATATCCTATGCTAAGTTTTAATATGTGTGAAGTATTATTTTGTTTTCCCAGTTAAGCAAAAATCATATGGACTTGCTATTAAATCAAAATTATAATTTTGATTACTAATTTTTTACGAAGAATTATGACATTATTGTGAAGGATTCCTTGTATAGTGGCAAAGGAGGATTATGGAAGAGTGAAGATAATATAGTGAATAATGAAGTTGTGTAGGAACATATTTTAACATTATATTTTCCTAAGTTTTTATTAGATTTCTATAGAATTTTAGATTGGGTATGTGTGGAGGAGTTGCAAAAGACTAATGTAACAACATTTATTTTGTATCTTGAATAAAATTAGAGAATTTTTTTTAAATAGAATGTTGAGGAAGAGGAGTTGGTATAGGATTTTGTTTTTGTAATAAATGATACAAACTCATCTTAGAGGTTTTAGGAATCTCGTCTCAATCTATATAAACTAAACCTTTGAATTAGTAAGGGAAAGTTTAGAAGAGAACAAAAGATAAAAGGGAGACTACCACAACAAGAGGATTGGAGCCATGAATGTCTAAGAGAATGCAATAATTTTGCATTGCTCGATTAATATAATCCTCGATGTTATTAATTTTAATTGAACCAAAATTTTCATGGTTTATTTGATGAATTAATTTGTACATAACATGGTGTACATTGTGTAATTGTTGCATTTGATCTTCTATATGCGATAGATTGTATCTCTGCTAGCAATTAGATCTATAAACATTATCCTCCTTTGCAGGAAATCAAATATAAAGTCTAAAATAGTAGGTTTATAATTGATGTAATGAGATTGAAGACCTAAGTTAAATTTTTCCAATTGAACAGGAGTGGATTGAATTGAAGTTTAGTCTGTTTACGAGTGGAGTACCCAGATATCAAAGTTTCATTTCAAGGTTCCATTTGAGGTTTAAAGGTTGAGCCATCCATTAAACAACTTAATAAAAAGAACTTTGGATTTCCATGAACTTGAATTGATGGTTTCAATAGTCAAAGTTCCAAGCTATATTCATATCTATACTTGTTAAAGAGTTTAAGTACAAATTAAAGTCAATAATCTATTTTTTTAGATTATCCAAATCATCCAAATCTAGTCACATCTTGTGGAAGGTTTTAAAAAAGTCTCTAAATGAAGAATTATATGAGCAAGGATATGATGATAATTAAAAGTGAAAAGTTGATTGGAGGAGGAATAAGTTTCTCAAAGGGTGAGTCTTATTTATGTCCAAGTTCCAACCCTTTTTTTGGAAGTTTTTAAATTTGAGTTTGATTAGCACAAGCTATAAAATCTTGGGCTCCAAATTTCTAGAAATTGCACTTTTGGCCATCCACCATACCTATCTGGATTGCAAAGCTATGTTCTTGGAGCTGTGGAGGAAATGTTTAGCAATTTGGAAATTTACAAACCCTCACCTAACATGGTTCTCTAAAATGGCAAGTACAATGGTGGAAAGGGCATGTAGAAACCTACATTGTGTAAAAAGCTTAAGGAAAGAGTATTGATAGACATATCTACATGAAAAGAAAACATCATGATTGAAAATGTTAACCAAATAATATCATTTTAACGATAGCGTACTTCATCTTTAAATATCACATTTTAAATTAAATCCTAAATATTTGCATCGCAAAACAAAATGTAATTCCATACTTTAAAGGAGGCTAAATAAAATATCAATTAAAGTTTGAAACCCACAATCAATTTGTAAAAAGTTTATTGAAAATTATAAAGAGTTATCATTTTACTATATTCCTTGCAACCCTAAAGTGGAGACTAGTAACACTTGTGTGTGTGTGTGTGTGTGTTGCATAAATTTCCTATTAAAAGCACAAAGTGCTCGAAGTTTATAACTAGACATTGATACAATGATTTCCTATTAAAATGATCTTGACGAGACATAAATGTAAGTGAGCCTTAAATATTTTTCTCTTCTACTCCTTTTTTTTGTAAGCTATATAAAGATATTTATATTATCAAAAAACTACTAGTACATTGATAGCATTGGTGTACCAAAAATGTTGTGGGATCCTCTAAAATAGAATATTAAACAACTAATGTTGACCTGATCCCAATATTAGCAAAAAAAGATATCTGGAGAAACTTAGTATCTGACAAAATATGTAGCCAGTAAAGTTTCCATGCACGATTAATTGATGGGCAATGAACCAAAGTTGTTAACACACAATATAGATCGACATAGAGACATAGTAAATACAGACAAAAAACATAAACTATAAGTAAAATCAGGTGCCATAAAAGATTGGTAATCCAATACAATGACTAGAGAGAGCATTGGAGTTATTGTGGGTAGAATCCTCTATAGGTGCATTGATCAATGCTTGTGTGTGGTGTTGTGATTCAGACCCAGAGTTGGAGTTGGATACAACATGGCATTATAGCCTTATGATTTGGACAACTATATCATCAAGATTATATCTTATGTCCTGAAGGATCCTTTTAATCTCCTCTTGTCCCAAAAATAATTGGTAGTGATCAATTTGCTTGTCCTTGATGACCATATGAAACAGTGAACCAAGTGGATATTGGTGGCCAACCACCTATTCCACTTGGACCCTCGCCACTATTTCTTTTAGTTTTCCAGTTTCCTTAATTATAGCACAATTTACTATTTTTTACAGTTTTTCGGGTTGTGAAATTCCAGAGCCTTTTTGAGGCCCTAAACAACATTTTTTTTTTCGCGAAAATGGGCAATAATAACTATTTAATTGATGTTTGCAGTCGAAACTTGTAGTCCTTGGATAGATCCTTCTAAACAGGTATTGTGTGCATCAAATGAAGATTGTATGCCAAAGTTATGACCCTAGGAACTTGATGTACTATTTACCCAAATGGGGCCCATAGTTTTGGCGCTTCATCTCCTAGGGTTAGGGTTTTGGATTTTTAGGGTTTTCCATTGTTTCTCAATAATAAATAGGCCTTTGAGCCTCATTGTAACACAGTTCAGAGGCATGTAGTTGCCATCTCTTCTTAGAGATAAGCTACCATCGCCCAAGCTAGTTTATTTCCATTTTTGTATGTCAGCATATTTCAATTCTTTGATATTAATGAATTGAAGTTTTATTTCTGATTCATATCTGTGTATATGTGTATTTCTATATTTCTTTATGTTCCTTCATAAGTCTAAATCAATGTTATTAGAGTGGTCTGCTCTTTCTCTATTTTTATTTTCATGCCCCCAACAAGGTCACAATATAAGGAGTTGGGGATCGAACTGGTTGAACCTTTGCAATACTAGCCTCACAAACCCCGATGGCCTCCCATGGTGGAAGAAAAGAAAGACAAGGGGGAAGTAGGTCATTTCAAAATGTTGCTCAAGGAAGCCCTCGAGTGAGACGAACGCGATGATGGATAACTTTGCCTAGATCCTTCAATGGCTACCCATAGGCGACACATCTTCATCCAGAAACCACTCTGGAAGTGCCACTCCTTTTAAGGTACAATTTAACTTTGATATTCACACATTTGAAGGCCAGATAGATGCAGATGTCATATATAGATGGTTAAATCTGTTGGAAGGATATTTCCCAGTTCATGACTTTTCCAATCGGGAAAAGATTACTTTTGCACTTCTCAAAGCCGCCCCACATGTCAAGAACTCGCAGGAAACCTACTATGAACAAAAGGATGAGAGGGAATCCTCGTTATTTTCAGCTGCACCCACTTGAAATTCTTTTCGAGATGATATCAAGGAACAATATTACCTTTTTGGGAGCTATGAAGCTAAATACATAAAACAGGCCACACTACGGCAAGGAAGGGAGCAAGATGTGCTAGATTTGACAAATGTTTTCCATAACCTTCGCATGAATATGGGTATCAAGGATTTTGAGCGGAATTTCGTACTCAAGTATTGCAACTGTCTACATAAGTACATCGAGGATGAGGTGGAGTTCTTAGACATCTCCTCACTTGGTGCCACCTATTGATACGTTGTCAAGATCAAGCATAAATTTAAATAGAAGAAGAGAGACCTTGGATATGTGAATAAGAAGCAAGGGAAAGGCACTCCCAAGCCATAAAACAAAGGAAGAAACCAAGGTGGAGTGACCTAGGACAACTGACCGAAGCCACAAGCAAAGAAAAACACCACAAAGACATAGAAGGACATAGGGAAATGGTGTGAGTTCCATAAGAGCCCCACTCACAACACAAGTGAGTCCTAAGACATGCAGTCACTAGTGGTCAAATTAAAGGCTTCTGAATCAGATGCATGTTCTAACTATGGGAAGAATATTATCAATGTAGAGCCTAGTGCCACCATTGCCACCACCAAGATCTAGAAGGATGAACCTGAAGATCCACGGGAGGGGGAGCATCTCTTCCACTCATAGATGTGGGTGAAGGGTTCCCCACTGTAGTTCATTGTCAACAGTGAGAGCCAAAAGAACCTCATTTCAGTAGAGGTCATGAAGCGATTGGTCCTACTGAACAGACCACACGTGTAGTCACACACTATTGAGTGGCTTCACCAAGGGCGAGATCTCCACATTAGCCAATAGTGCCACCTTCCCTACAGCATCAAGCCCTTCATGGATGAGGTACTGTGTGATGTTTCTCCTCTTGAATTTTGTGATGTATTATTCAGCCAACCATACTTGTGGAAGTGACATGATGTATATGAGTCTAGGCCTCGCACTGTTATTATCACTTTGGGTAATAATTTGTATAGGATATCGGAAGTAGCACTACCTACCGCCATTTTTTATCACTGCAAAGCAATGTAGTAAGATCATTTCCTAGACCAAGAAATTTAGTTCCCTTATGATTCACCCTCAAGGAAAGAAGAATATTGTGGTCATGGCCTCCAGAAAGGGCTCCTCCACTCGATAGTACCAAATGGACAAGGTTTTGGAGGAGTACAGGTACATCTTCACCTCACCCACAAGGGTACCTTTACACTAGCAAGTCAATCACTCCATCGACCTGATCCCAGGTGCGTCACTACCCAATGGACTGATCTATTGACGCTCTATTATGGAGAACGATGAAATCAAGATGAAGATTCAGGAGTTGTTGCATAAAGGGTACATCAGGCCAATGTCATCACCCTATGGGATCCTGATCGTGTTGGTATAGAAGAAGAATGGAACCTAGAGACTCCTTATTGACTATCGACATTTAACAAGATCATTGTCTAGATAAGGTATCCAATCCCACAGATTGATGACCTTCTATACCAACTTAAAGGGGCCAACTATATAAGAAAGATTAACTTGAAGTTCAGTTATCACAAGGTATCGATCGAACCCTCCGATGTGTGGAATACTGCTTTCAAATATAAGGAGGGCCTTTTTGAATGGCTAGTGTTACACAACATTTTGTCACTATCCTTGTACTCTCCATTCCATGATCCTGAAGGACCTATATAATGAGCCCTACATGCTTTCATATCATGAAGAAACTGCCATTATGTCCCTCTTCATGAGAAGAATGATTCCCTTTTGCATCATTTCCCTTGAATCTTCCTTTTACCTTAGTTTACAAGACTAATGCTAATGACCCGTTTCCTTCTCATGCTGATTTACAGAGATTAAAACCAGGACTAGTGTCGTATAGCACTACTGAGACTCTTCTCAGTCGCATCGATCATGTTTTGCCATGTTTTTTAAATATGGAGTCGAAGCTTCCAAGTCTAGAAGCTTCATAATAGAAGTCTGGTAAATGGTTAGGTTGGATGGAGCTAAGGAAGTCAGTTTGGGCTCCTTTCCCCTATTAGGATGGAACCAATCTAAGATATAAGGCTTTCTCCCATGATAAGAGGAACCATCTCCCCTCTATCCAAGCTATATAAACCCGTACTTTTACAAGCTACACTAGTTTCAATCTTAGTACTTTTGGAGTCTATAGCTTGTAGCTCTCTAGTTTCTGTTTGAGGGAGAATAGTGTGTTTGGTTTGGTTTGAGACTAAAGGGAAGAAGCCTAAGAACTTCCATTGTTGGGGCTATCCATGATATGCTAGCATAAGTGTGGGAACCCGAATATGTCAGAGGAGACTAGCAACGTCAAGGCATTAGTTGTAATCTCTTTATGAACTTATATGAATACAACTATTGATTGATTTCCTACATTGAAGTGTTATCTTACATTTGACGGCTTAATGTTCCTCGACTTGTTAACTAGGTTGAATGAAATTTGTATACTATCATGTTTGTTGTTTTTGTTTGTTTGCTTGTTTCATGTATTAGAAGGAAGAAAGAAAAAAGTAGCTGTAGTAAGGAAGCAGGATCATCACCAAGCAAAATAGCATTCTAAGAGTTAGGCCCTCTTATTTGATGCTAGCTTAGGGAGACTTTCCATAGATTGTCTATTTGTGGCTAGACATGCTCTCTTGGGCTAGAGGAATTGTTTGTGTCCGCATTGAGAATTTACTTGCACTACAAATTGGCAACTCCACTTGGGAGCCAATCCTTTAGTTCGATTGATTGTCATTTTATGGTTTTGTGTGAACTTTTATAGTATCACCATTTCCCTTTGGTTTTCTTTGATTTCCCTGGTTTACTGCTTTGAGTCTGAAATTTACAGTGACAAGTCTAGTTTTAGCCTTTGAATTTTTTATTTTTTTCCTTGAATCCTCGGTTAGTGCGTTTATTTTTATGACAGTCGCATCGGTCAGTGCGATTTTCCCTAAAATAGTCGTGTTGTCAATTAGGAAGTTGCATCGATTCTTGTAGGTGAAGATTAGTGTTTCCCCTAGATCATAACCAGTGTGGCTTTCCCTCTTGATTTATGCCTGTTAGCTTGTTTTGACTGTGTTCTCCCTGACTGGAAAGCTTCATTGGTTTGGTTTATGTGCTTGTTTGGTTTTCCTTTATTCACTTGGTTTCTCGAGTCCTTGGATGGTTTGTAGCCCTAGAGCATCTAGGTCATCATCCATTTACCTATTTGTGTTCTCAGCAAGTCAAGTTGTTAGTTAAATTGCTCCTTGCATTTTGTTTTTAGTCCTTTTGTTGCTTTGATTTTCATTTAACAAGTTTGAAAAGTTTTGTTTGTTGATTAAGCATCTCTTTTTCGCCATATATCACATTTCTCATCTTGTTTTTGGTTGAGTATTTGCATCATTAGTTTGGAAGGAATTCTCTTTTGTGCTTTGCATTTTCTTGAGGTTGATTGTTTTGAAAAAATTTCATTGAAGTGTTTGTGAAATATTCGTTTTATCATTTCATTGAAAAATACATAATTCTAGTTTGCTGAATCAATATTTACATTAGCTAGCATCATTGGAGACTAGAGTTGCATCGTCATTTGCATTGGAAAATAAATGAATTCTCTTTACTAGTGAAAGGACTACTTGAAGTGCATTTGATAGGAAAGAGAGGAATTGGAAAGAGTTTTTCATCATTTTGCTTTCAAAAAGAAATGTAGTGAAAAGGTCATTTTTATTTTAATTTCTTGTTTGTTGCATTGAGTGCATTTTCCACTCTTATTAGTGTAAACAATTCATCAAATTGAAAGGGTCTTGTATCATTTAGCTGCATATAGGAACTTTTTTCCAGCCACATCGATAAGGCCTGAAAACTGAGACATAATTTCAAGATAAACTTTAAAATGGATTTAGTTAACCTAAGGAACATTTGAAACCTAACGATCACATTTAGAAGGTCTAGGCTAGAGACATGTTCCAGTGTCTTTAAACCTAGCATCATCATTTTCATTGGAAAAGAAATGAACTCTCTTTACTAGTGAAAGGACTACTTGAAGTGCATTTGATAGGAAAGACAGGAATTGGAAAGAGTTTTTCATCGTTTTTCTTTCAAAAAGAAAAGTAGTGAAAAAGTCATTTTCCTTTCAATTGCTAGTTTGTTGCATTGACTGTGTTTTCCACTCTCATTAGTGTAAACAATTCATGAAATTGAAAGGGTCTTGTCTTATTTAGTTGCGTGTAGGATTTTTTTTCGAACCACATCGATAAGGCCTGAAAACTGAGACATAATTTCAAGATAAAATTTAAAATGGATTCAATTAACCTAAGGCACATTTGAAACCTAATGATCATATTTAGAAGGTCTAGGTTAGAGACATGTTTCAGTGTCTTTAAACCTAGCAGTTGTTGTTCGCTTCGGCACTAGACAACACTAGTGTGGACTTGTGCTCCCCGTACCATCACGTATATAAAGGGAGACCCCACTAGGTTGTAATCCTTTATCCATAGGAAGCCGAGTCTGCTACCTTGTAAATGTGATACATTGAACTCAACATTCGAGGAGACTGCTTACCCGTACTTCTCGGTTCACCGGGAGGTATTTTGCAGTTCACGGTTACCTGGTATCCTTTTTGCCTAGATTATCCTAATTAGTCATTTTGATATTTTTTACTCCCTAAATATAAAATATCATTAGAGTGCTTGTCCTTTCGAGCTTGTTTCAAACTGAAAGTGATAGAGTCACCTTTGCTTCTTTCTCGACTCTTAAAACATGAAAGAGCACTAGTTTGTTTTTGCGTCTTAAAAAATTGTTCCCCATAATCATATAACATTCTTGTTAATCTTTTTCCAGACCACATCGTGAGCATACCTTTAAATACATTTTAAAATCCTTGGAATCAATCTCTCTCTTTTGGTTAATTGAGACAAATTCATCATGGTTGAACCATCAGGTTTGCCAAGTTCCTCTTCCCCTCCTCTGTTTGAAAGATCATCGGAGGAGCCTTTTCCTAAATTACCGAAGTCACTTGAGGACCAAGGTGTCGAAATTGGAATTGTTATGAGCATTCAACATTTTTCATCTCATCCTCCTCCTCCCTTGGATACTGGGTCACTTTCCGACATTGGCCCGAAATCTCCGGATAATCCTATCTAGACTCTTGAGAGTTTGCCAACTTCTGAAGGTTAGCTTTGACTGGTTATTTATCCTTTGAATCCTTTGTTCGATCCTGTTGTGATATCACAACATTGTCAATACAGTCCGTACGATCAGCTGGGTATTCCTTTGGAATTATCCCCTAGAACATCTTTGGTATCCGTCATCGTTTGTTTTCCCCCATGGAATCAGAAGGCGAAATCCCATCTCCTCTCTGGGTCACTCGGAGGTTTCCACTCCATGCATTATCGAGGAGTAGGAATATCCTTTCCCTCCTAAAGGTTTCCCTTACACGGGAAGCATTCCGACCAGTGTTCATCCTGAGTTACCGTGTAATTATGTGACTTTGGCTCAGTTCGTTTCAGGTACACCTAGTGCCTCATCGCTATATCACAACCCTATTTGGTCGTCTGGTGCTATGCCTACCTCAAGCCCATTCATTCAGAACCTGACCTCCCAACCGATGGTGCATTCTACAGTCATTTCAGTTTCGATGCAACCCACCATTCTGAATCCTCTTGTTTCGTCGGTCCAAGTAACCCGTCCAGTTCAACTGATGGTCTTGAATCATGTCTTTGTTAGTTCTTTGATCCCTCTAGTAAGTGGGCATGTTGTACCATCACTTGGGGGGAAAAGTCTGAATGTTTCTATGTTTTATGGCACAACCAATATGAGTGGCTAACAAGCTCACACAGTTGGAATGAACTAGCCCTCTTCTGGTGCCATTCTAAACCTTATTGGTCTTGCTGGATCGAGTAATGTACAGTACCGACAACCAAACCCTGTTGTCTTGCTAGATCAAGTAATGTCCAGTACCAACAATCCAACCCCATTGGTCCATATGGGTCAAGTAATGTCTAGTATTAGCAGCCTAGTGTGGCCCAGGTTCAGTACCAACCTCCTTATGTTCCATATGGTTCACAAGCGATGGTTAATTTGCCTTACATCCCTTAGCCTACACTTTATGTTCAGCCAAGTCCATCCATTGTGCCTAGTGGATATGGCCAGGTATAGTTTGGGAACTTTCAAGGTGTCACTCTGGGAACATAAGGTCCAAGAGTCAAAATTTTTATTACAGCCTTGATGATGGACTCACTTAGTTAGTTCGAAACATTGGTTATTAAATGATAATAGGTTTTTTCCACAAATATTTTGAAATCAACCAGCTTGTATGGAGTCACTCTTTAAAACTATTCAAGTACCCTTGCAATAGCAAGGACAACTTCTGCAACAACAAGGGAAACCTTCGTTGTAGAAATCACTATCCATGCAACAGCAAGGGAAGATAATGCCGTAGCAAGGACAACTACAAAAAATGTAGGGGAAACCCTTGCAACTGTTGCAGCAAACCATGCAGCCGCAAGTGCAGTATGTGCCGCAATCCTCCCAGCGTATGCCTTTGCAAGGTTAACCTCTACAGACACAGGGACAACCTTTATAGCCACAAGGTCATCCCTGGCAAAAACAAGGTCAACCTTGGTAGCAACAACCCTTATACTCATATCAATAGGGTCAAACTTTGCAATGGCAGGGTCAAGGTCAAGCACTGCAATAGCAGGTCCAAAACCCTTATGCTCATGGGCATCAGGTGCAACATCCATATGTCCAAGGTCAACAAGATCAACAACCTTTTAACTGTATGTTGCTTATCAGCAACCTATGGCATGACAATTTAAGGGCTTTCAAGGTCATAATCCTCCTTATAAGCAAGGTAACCTATAGTGGGGGAAAAATAAAATGCCATATGGACAAAACCCTCCACTATGGGGATAGAATCCTTACCAGTAGGGATGGGTTCCATTGGCTAGGTCCGCTTATTAGTCTCAAATTCCATTCAATACCCAATTATCGTTCTTGGATACGTTGGAGTTGTTAGATGTGTCTAGGCTCACAAATGACACGATTCTTCATTCGTCATACTAGCCTCTAGTTCCATCCAAGACCTCGAGTGATTTTCTAAAGTTTGAACGAAAAGTGAAAGAGGATCCACAAGCCCATGTGATGACATATCACTTCTGGTGCTCCTCGAATTCCTACGTTGATGATTCCACTCGTCTTCGACTTTTCCAATGAACTCTTATAGGTGTTGTAGCCAAGTGGTATATCGAACTACCTCAAAATACCTATCATGACCTTAACACTCTCACCATGGCCTTTCTCACACATTTTATGTTGTCAGTTCACTATAAAACTTGCACCCATCTGCTAACGTCAGTCAAGCAAGACACTATGACCCACATCTCCGATCACATCCATGAATGGAGACGTAGGCGTCGCCTAATTAAGTTTGAGATTGTTGATCATTTGTTGACCGAGTGATCCAAAAAGGATTTTGAATAGACTCCTAAGTCTAAGTGTTCCTCACAGAGGAAAAATGAAAGTCCAAGGAAGTTCTTGGAACTAGCCCCATTGCAGAGATCATCTCATTCTGAATCCACTGCAACTTGAATGGGAAAAATTGGATTTAGGATGCAGAAGTTATCACTCAAAGAAGATGCCCTTTGTTCCTTAGAAAAAGAGGCAAACCCCTTTAAAAATGGAAAAAAACCCTTCAAAATGGAAATCGCATCGAACCAGGGCAAAAGAGCGGATTTAAGTGGAAAAGGGGAAGCACCCCCAATTGTCGATACCCAATAAATCGGGTTGGAGGAAGGCACGCGCACATATAACCTAAAGGCAGGACTGGGCCAAGTGATATCACGATTGCCGATATCGGTGGATCGCAATAGGCATTGGCATAGGCCATGCCATATGCACAAAACGTCGGGTCCATGCGATGCGTGATTGCAATCAATCACAATGCAATATCGCGGCGAAGTAGTACAACGGAGTGGATATATATATATATATATATATCTATATATATATATATATATATATATATATATATATATAAATATATATATGCGATGTGATGGAACCGGACCCGAAAGGATATGAAAATGTCGTTGCATAATTGTTTGAAGTCTACCATAAGGTCCTCCGTCTGATTTTCAATGTTTTTAATGTATTTTTATAAATACAAAGGGAACTGTGGCACAGGGGCCTATGCAACTTGTGATAAGCAACTTAAAGGTGGACCTAATGGAAAATAAGGCAGAATTCATAATATTTGAAGTCCAATGAACTTTGGTTCTATGGATTTTCCCGCGTTTAGTGTATTTTCTTGTGTAAGACAAGAACGCTATTTTTGGGCTTTTCAACGCAACGATGATACCTTCCATTGCAAAAAAGGTGGTCACCTTCCCTAGAGACGTTATGCCATGATTGCTAATGCTCAGAAGGGGATTCGACCAAACAGAGGCCGAGAGCCAGAGACCCTGAGAAAAGGAAGCGAACAGACAACGCTGATTGGCTTAAAGCCTCAGAACAACAGAGAAAGAAAAAAAAAGGAGAATAGGCTCAGGAGAGCGCTGAGACAGGAGTGCAGAAGGCTAAGCCAAAGTAGGAAGCTAAGGCAAAAGAGAGCAACGTAGAAATCAAAAGGCAGAAACAAAAATAGGCTGAGAGAGCAAAAGCTGAATGCGCAGAGCAGCCAAGGGAGTCACTTGGAGTTCAAGTAAAAAGCCAGAGAGTTGTACATTGATGAGAGAAAAAGAATCTAGAGCCAAAGCCAGAGCTAGGAGCCAGAGCCAAGAGCCAGAGTGAGAGCCGAGAGCTAGAAAGCTGAGAGCTTTAAGAGCCGAGGATAAAATGGTGTCTAAACCCATTGTTTCTTTGTAAATCCAATGGAGTTGAGCCAGGGAGCTTGTAAAACGACTTTACCATAATCCCAGAGAGCCTAGTCGAGTTGACTAGAGCTCACGGAGATGTAGCCCAAGAGTTTTGGGTGAACTCCAAATTAATATTGTTGTTCTGTGTGTGTTTTATTGTTGCATTGTCTCTGTTGCTTTATTTATTGTTATATGCATTTATATATCAATGTGAGCACATTAAATTATAGCACATAAACAATTTTAATAAACAACACCAGCATACACTTTCTGTTCAAGCACATATTTAATTATGCACTGGTTAATCACAAAAACTTGGGAATAATTAAGCTTTGGAAGTGGGAGAGGTTCTTGTAAGCTAGACAAGAAGCCTTTAATGCCCCATTTTCAGATCAGGTGGTATCAGAGCTTCAGTTTGGTTAACCTCACCTTCAAATAAGGTTATGTCAGAATGCTTGATTGACAGAGCAACGATTGCTTATCTGGAAGGTGTTTGGGTAGTCAAGGATTGATTGTCTGATTGATTGTATGCTTGTTGCAGACTAGCTACTGTTTGAGTTTGCAAAGGTGAAGGGAAAGCTATTGATAGGTCATTCCAGGAAGGACAAGAAGGAAGAGAGCTGAAGGAACTCTTCTTATCCCAAAAGACCTGAAGGCAATCCTTGGAGCGTAAGAGGTTTGTTGCAAAAGGTTGCTGAATAAGCTCTTTACTTATCATGTTGAAGTTTTTTTGTTCATTGGCATAATGACAACTTCTACAAGTGGGTCCTCAAATTCTTTATTCCAAGATTCTTTGATGAAGACATGAAGCAAGAATTGTCCACCATGACAGATATGGTGAGAGAAATGTATGAGGATGGAAGGAAGAGTAGCAAACTTAGAGAGCAGTTGAATTCCGTGAAGGAAGAGAAGCAGTGGCTTTCTGACAAATTGCAAGAAATGGAGAGGCAACTTTATATTGCAAATATGAACCTAAAAAGGATGCATGAGTTGGAGACAAAACTCTTTGTTTCCCAAGAAGCCTTAGTCAAGTATCAGCTTGAAGAAGAGGTAAATCATTCCAGTTTGCCTTCAAATTCCTCTAAGGATGCTTATATTGGTTCTTTTGAAAAACATACTAGAGGCATAGGTTCCAAGCTAATGTCCAAGATGGGCTATGAAGGAAAAGGCTTGGGTAGACATGCAAAAGGTATTTTTGAGCCAATAATGATTGAGGAAAGGCCTAAGTATTTGGGTCTTGGCTATGGACAAGCTTATGGAGAAAGTTCCAAAGTTTCCATGAAGGCCATCGAAACAGCTCCAAGAAGGAGTTGCATTATAGAGTGTGAAGATTGTATTCAAGAGGAATGAAATAGCTTGAAACATCATTTGTCGGATGGAAGTGTTCAGAAGCACACACTTGAACCAGAGAGTTGGGGAGACTCTAACAGCGTTGAAGAGATTGATGATGTCCCAAAGGGAGCCACTTCTTCATTTGATTCACCTCCTCATGAAGGAAATAAAGGTGAAAGAGAAAGGTATAAATCTGGTTCTAAACATTTTCCTTTTGATTGTGCAAAGCAAGATAAATTTCCACATATGTATGGGAAAATAATTGCATGTTCCTTTTGTGGGTTGGATCACCATAATGTTTCTAGATGTTGGAAGAGAATGGCCACATACATAAAACTTTTGAAGGAAAAGAAGCAAGAAGCCAAAGGTCCATTGGACAAGGCAAATCATGCTGTCAAGAGGATGCACATGCAGTGCACTTACTGCCATAAGCAAGGACATCTTGCTACAAAATGTTGGACTCTGAATCCAGTAATGCTTCCACAAAATCTGAAGAAAGTGGAAAGAGAAGATGGCAAAAATGGAAAGGAAGATTCCATGAATGATGTGTCTCAAGATGATTCACATGATGATGTTGATGTGCAGACAAAGGTAGTACCTTTGAAAGGGATTGGTAAGAAATGGTTAGGGTTCTTATTCAATTAAGATTGCATGTCTATTGATGCATCTACATTATATTTCATTTCAGCTTCGAAAGTATAGTGTGCTTAGGTGAAAGTTGAAGTATGAAATGCATGCATGAGCAGGAGATGCATGAACACAGGGATGTTGATGATTTCCTTGTTTTTGAACATTATGTGTAATTAACTTGCAGGGTTGATTACTTTGACATGCATGTGATGCCATGTTGACTTGGGAGAAGTTAACTTGGTCTCCAAATGGATATAATGATGAAGTGTTTCATCTTTTCAAAAAAATTCCTAATGGTATTTTTCTACATGCTTGACTTGAAGGATCATTTGTTTAAAGGCATGTTTTGTGGGCTTGTTATCTAGTCCTTCATTTGTATGTCGATATAAGACATGGAGGTGTTCACAAAGTTGTGAAAATCTGTTTCTTTTGTTGAAGCAGGAGTTTAGGTCATCCAGTTGTTGCCTGTGTTTCTGTTATTGTTAATAGTTGTTGTTGATAGCTTTTCAAACAGGTACAAATGAAATTTTTGTGGAGAAGATGTACTTCACATTTATTTGAGCCACCTTGGATCAATCATCAAGACAAAGAAGTTAAAACCACCTTCTATGGCCATTTTAGCAGAAGTTCTACAGGAAGGCAAGGAGGAAGACAATTCTTCCCAGGAAGACCAGCCCATCCAAGAAGGGAAGTGGTTAGAGACTTTCGTTCAGAGGCACTATGAAAGGCAAGTGTGGGAGGCTGAAAGAGAAGGGTGAGTCACTCTCATTTACTGTTTAGATCAGTATATGATTCTTTTGGAGACCAGCAGTTATTTTAGTGGGAAGGCATGATCCAAAATGGATTTTGGATAGACTCCTATGTCTAAGTGTTCCTCACAGAGGAAAAATGAAAGTCCAAGGAAGTTCATGGAACTAGCCCCATTGCAGAGATCATCTCATTCTGAATCTACTGCAACTTGAATGGGAAAAATTGGACTTAAGATGCAGAAGTTATGCTCAAAGAAGAGGCCCTTTGTTCCTTAGAAAAAAAGGAAAAATCCTTTAAAAATGGCAAAAAACCCTTTAAAAGGGAAATCACATTGGACCAGGGAAAAAGAGCGGATTTAAGTGGAAGAGGGGAAGCATCCCTGATTGTCGATCCCTGACAATTCGGGTCGGAGGAAGGCACATGCACATATAACATAAAGGTGGGACTAGGCCAATATCGGTGGATCGCAATCAGTGTTGGCATAGGCCATGCCATATGCACAAAACCCCTGGTCCATGTGATGCATGATTGTGATCAATCGCATTGCAATATCACGTCGGAGTAGTACAACAAAGCAAATATATATATATTATATATATATATATTTATATTATATATTATATATATGATGATGTGATGAAACAGGACCCGAAAGGGTATGAAAGTGCTACTGCATAATTGTTTGAAGTCTGCCATAAGGTCCTTCGTTGGATTTTCAATGTTTTTAATGTATTTTTATAAATAAAAAGGGAACTACGGCATAGGGGCCTATGTGACTTGAAATAAGTGACTTAAAGGTAGACCCAATGGAAAATAAGGTGGAATTCATAATATTTGAAGTCCGATAAACATTGATTCTGTGAATTTTTCTTGTGTTTAGTGTATTTTCCTGTGTAAGCCAAGAACACTATTTTTGGGCTTTTCAATGCAACGATGATCCATTCCATTGCAGAATAGGTGGCAACCTTCCCTGGAGACGTTATTCCATGATTGCTAATGCTAAGAAGGGGATTCGACCAGATAGAGGTCGGGAGCTAGAGAGCCCGAGAAAAGGAATCGAACAGACAGCGCCAATTGGCTTAAAGCCTCAGAATGATAGAGAGAAAAAAAAAGGAGAATAGGCACAGGAGAGCTCTGAGACAGAAGTGAAAAAGGCTAAGCCAAGGAAGGAAGCTAAGGTGAAAGAGAGTAGCACATAAAGCAAAAGGCAGAAACAAAAAGAGGCCGAGAGAGCAAAAGCTGAATGCACAGAGCAGCGAAGGGAGTCACTTGGAGTTCAAGTGAAAATCCAGAGAGTTGTATCTTACTGAGAGCCAAAGAAGCCAGAGTCGAAGAGCCAGAGCCAAAGCTAGAGCCAAGAGCCACAGTGAGATCCAAGAGTCACAGCGAGAGCTAAGAGCTAGAAAGTCAAGAGCTACAAGAGCCAGGTTTAAAATGGTGTCTAAACCCATTGTTTCTATGTAAAAACAATGGAGTTGAGCTAGGGAGCTTGTAAAAGGACTTTACCATAATCCCAGAGAGCCTAGTCAAGTTGACTAGAGCTCACAGAGATGTAGCCCAAGAGTTTTGGATGAACTCCAAATTAATATTGTTGTTATGTGTGTGTTTTATTGCAGCATTGTCTCTGCTGCTTTATTTATTGTTATATGTATTTATATATCAGCGTGAGCACATTAAATTACAGGACATAAACAGTTTTAATAAACAACACCATCATACACCTTCTGTTCAAGCACATACTTAATTCTGCACTGGTTAATCATAAAGACTTGGGAATAATTAAGCTTTGGAAGTGGGAGAGGTTCTTGTAAGCTAGACAAGAAGCCTTTAGTGCCCAATTTTTAGATCACTGAGTGGTTCACCAAATCATTCATTAGAAAAATTGTTGAGGATATTTCTATGGGTGGATGTGTCACTGAGGAACAAACCATCATGAGCGCCCATTATCTAGAGCTTGTATATTCACAATGTTGAACATTATATGATATGTTACCCAATGTGCCCAGACCATCATCTAATCTAACGACATCTAAGTCTTTGGCTACACCTCCTGTTGATGGAGTAAATGGTTTAGTGAATTAGACCCCTACCAAATCTTCTTCCAAACATAAGTCAATCTCCAACACCGCTTCTAATGATTCCTCTTGCAATTCACCTGGCCTTGGTAAAACCTCAGAGGTTCACGTTGTACAGTCTACCACAGCGAAAAAATCCTCTAAAGGTAAGAAGAAAGGCAAAGGCAAGGGTAAAGCTAATGCCTTGAAACAAGGCCCTCCTAAGTCGTCTACTGGTGATGCTTCCCAACAGAAGCCCAAATATCCATGCCTCATCTATGAGGAGGATCACTATACTAAGGATTGTCCCAGACGATTCGAAGTTAGTTATTTGCTCAAAGGGACCCCAAATGTCCTGAAAGAGCCCTTTCCATCCTAGTAGACCCAAATGGTAGACCAACCTCAGTCATCTGCTTCCTCAGGTTCACAATTATTCATGATGAATACACTAACTAACGTGGCTACCAAGTCAAAATATTATCAAACTCCTACCCCGTCAGCAGGGAAAGAGAAAGAAGGTACCCTTTCTTCTTCTACCCTATGTAGTTTTGGTCCTCTCCATGTAGAGCGACATAATCCTGATTCCGCCATTCGACCACATTCTCAAGGTGTGCTACGAAAGTTCTCGTACAATCCAAATGCTCGAGCCACTCAACATTATAACATTGTTGAAGATTTGGCTCAAGCGCCATCAACTATGTCTGCTCTCGAGGTCCTTCAAATCTATCCTTCTCAACAGAAATTATTACTGTCGGCTATTGGGGGTATTGATCCAACTGACTCTAATCTCATTTTTTTATTATCTAAAAAACCATGTTCCATGTTCACCTCATTAGATTTCCTTTCTCATTCAGGTGATCATAAATGAAAAAACCATTCATAGGACCATCATCTATGAAGGTGCTTCTACCTGCATCATGTCTGTCGCTTGTTGGAAGGAAATTGGTTCTCTTACTCTAAACCAATCCCCTAACACTTTGGAAGCTTTTGATGGACGTGACTCACAACCATTCAGTGTCCTTCCCAACCTTGCCATTACTTTGGAGGGAAAGATAGTACACATTGAAGTAGAGATCGTTGACACTAGTCTTAACTATAATCTTCTACTCGGATGGAGTTGGACCCATGCCATGCATGCTGTAGCCTCCTCCCTTTTCCATGTGATTCATTTTCCCCATCAAGGGAATATAGTCACAGTCGACCAAATGTCCTTCTTTGCCTCTTCCTCCTTAGATGGAAATGTTCCTTATGTAAAGCATACCGATGCTCCTTATGAGAGTGTGGGGGCAGGACTCTTTAAATATCCTTCCTTGATGGGTATTTTTCCGCTCCCACCTCCTCATTTTGCCTCTTTCAACATGATCTCGATCAAGTCTGATCCTTGGGTCATTCCCTCGCTAGATCTTGTTGATACATGGGGCAAGGTTATGCTGCTAAGTCCTGCCGAATTAATTATTTGGAGACTGTTTCGGCTTTGCCTCTGGTTTCCTCTAATCATTTTGTTTTGAGTACAACTCTCGACACATATTCTCAATCCCTGTGGCTTGGTTCTTTAGAATCTCTCGATCCCTTAGCCAAGATCTTTCTTTCTGATGAGAGTATCATGGAAGTTATGTCTCTGGAGGAGGTACCTTGGAACGACACTCATCATCGTTCCTCCTTCTTGCATGGTCCGACGATCATGTCTATGTGTCTTGAGAAGTTCTCTTCTCTGTTGCCTATTGACATGCCAGTTTCTCCTGACATTATCAAGATATTTCAACTGGGGGCACCTTTATCTCTTCACAGATTCAGGTTTTTTCTCCCTCCCTGAGTTTTTACCAATTGCTCATTATTGCAATGGGGTTTTCATCTTATGACTTGTAACCCTACCTTGCCCAGGGGGCATGGGGGAACAACCTTATATGAGTTCTACTCTATTATTTGGTAGAGTTGATGTTTACTTGTCATGTCAACGTTAAAACTCTGCTTTTCATCTGTGTTGATTTATTACTCGAGTCTGAGCATGGACTCTCCCAAAAAGTATTATGCCTAGGTCATCTTGCATGGCTACTTTTGTACGATAGTGTGTTATTCATTTTTGTGCAGTGTGGTTTGGTATGTTGTTTTTCAAGTAGCTTTCTTGCTTATTATGTTTCTACCTGCTTTGTAGGTGTCTGTGTCTCCTCACATCGGTTTCGCCGATGGTGCTTGCCGTAGTACCCAGAATCTATCATTCGTGGCATGGGCCATTTATGACCCCCATGGTGAGTTGATTGATCTTCAAGGTATTTGTTTAGGTTGAAAAACTAATAACATTGTTGAGCATAGTGCAGTTATCAAATTGTTTTCTTAAGCTATCGCTCTTGACATCCGAGAATTGGTTGTCAACCTTGATTCATAACTTGTTGTTCCTCAGCTCAACATGCAAGATTCTATCAAAAACCCTTAGATATTGAGAATGTATTTACGTATTCGTCTATTGGAGATAAATTTTGATTACATTACATACATCATATTCCTAGGCATATGAATACATTGACAGATGCATTAGCTAATTATGTGCTGGATAAACATTCGTGAAACATGTGAAAAACAAAAACAAAACATTTGTACCATAGTAAGCAAGGAAATATAGCATATATATATGTGTGTGTGTGTGTGTGTGTGTGTGTGTGCGTGTGTGTGTCAATAATGTTTGTCATACATCAAAACCCAAAAAAATAATATATGTGTTCAAATACATCTATGGTTCGCAGGCCTCAAAGAAGTAAAATTCTAGACCTATGAACTACTCGACATGGTGTTCATGGTAGCACGTAACTGCTCATACTACACGAGTCAGCAGTCGGCAGATCTGGTCTGATACCCCCACTGTGTGCCTCTGATACTGGCACGGGATGTCTCCCACCCAAGAATACTCTGGGATACTGTGGGTCAATCCCTCGAGGTTCTGCGTGATCTCCTCCTCATTATCGCTTTGTTCCTGAGAAGGAGTGATATCGAACTACCGAGCGATGCACTTGGAAATCAAGCACATCCTGGAAAGACACTCTGGTCCCACATCTACATTTACAAAATCAAAATGTCATGAATCCATATATTTCAAAAACAATAAAAAATCAAAAGTTAAAATTGTTTGTTTTTACCTCCATCATCATAATCTTCTCCCTCTAGCAGCATCAGATCTGGATTGTTGCAGAGGTCGGTACCCCTATAGAGCCAATCCTCTACTACAATCAGCTGACATTGTAGCCATGAAAAGAAGGTAGGCTTATATGACATATGTTGGCCCCTGGTGATTCTAGGCATCAACACACTCTAATGGACCATCTGCGGGTCTTGTGGCAATGATGGTTCCACCTCAACAAGCTGGTAGTGAAATAACGGGACCTACTCCAAAAATAATGTCACTAGAATGGAACCGTAGCATAACTGCTTCAGGTTTCCCACCTTGGCTTTGGATAGTTGGTGCTTCATGTTTACCTTCATGGCTTCCACCCAATTGAAGATATTCGGCGTCATATAATCGATAGCATACTGAAACTTCAACTTGTTAGACTCGTGCTATGCTTGAGCCCCTACCACTCTGTTGATGTCAACAACAACACTTTCAGCACAAGATCCTGAACACTCATGATCTCTATCTTGCCGCTCTTTGATTTTAGCGCTTCCGGGCAGTGTTATGTGACCAACATGTTCACACTTGCCCCAATAGGCCTGGACCCATACAAATTGACTGGTTCCCCTCTTTAGGATAGTCTTGTGATGAAATAAATATTAGAAGTTTCCAACTCTAGTTATTGGTCTCGAATCATAAAAGCTTCCTGACCGACATCCCAATGACTAACCAAATACTGTAGCAACTCGGGTTGAGCCCGAAGACCTAGTGTGAGGAAGAATTTGAGAAGCCCACAGTTCCTCAAGGCATTCAAACTATTTGGGTTTTCCATTTCTTATGTATCAATGTCCTCATGCTCACGTTCCCTCCAATCAACCATTTTTTGCTGATTTTTCCCTGCAAAAACCATACAATGAAGTCAACAGGCATCCTTGCCTAAAGAAATTTGGATCAAATTAGAGAAATTTGGGCAAAAACTTGAAACTTTTTTATTCACAGCACCGGTGTGACTGTTTAAAAACAGTAGCGTTGACGGCACACTTGAAAGTGTTAATAACCCTCAACTGACACGATTTCACGCAGGGAAATCGCATCGACCAAGGGCAATTTTTTTTCTATATCCTCCTCAAGAAATCCAAAATATAGTTAAAAATAGCGAAAACAAGCATTAATGTGAAGCTAAAGGTCTTGGCTTTTACCTACAACTGACGGATTGTCAAATGGCATTCCAGATCTCCCGCAATATGCTCTTGAAAATCTAGGGCACAAATGGATGAAAAATGATCCACACAAGCGAAAGTTGGTGGATTATTGATGATGGTATTGGAGTCACGTTTAAGCTCTTTCCTCGACTTGTAAAACTCAAATGAAAATATCGCCACGTATTTTTCCCTTTTTAACTCATAGAAGAGAATAAAAATGGGGGGCTCCACTT